>ML394786.1:8346-22763 GCA_005239525.1 Nicotiana knightiana | reverse complement strand
GTGTTTATGCTCTTATTGATCCTTGGTCCTCTTTGTCATATGTTACCCCATTTATTGATTCAAGTTTTAGGATAGAACCCGAACAACTTCATGAGCCATTCTCTATGTCGACTCATGTTGGTGATTCCATTATAGTCGCACGAGTCTATAGGAATTATGTTGTCACGGTGTGTGGTCGAGATACCACGACCGATCTTATCGATCTTGGGATGGTAGATTTTGATGTTATCATGGGAATGGATTGGCTCTACTCGTGCTTTGCTAATCTCGATTGTCGAACCAGAATTATATGACTAGAGTTTCCTAATGAGTCAGTTATTGAGTGGAAAGGGAATGGTGTGGTGCCAAAGGGTAGGTTTATTTCCGACTTTAAGGCCTCGAAGATGATTAAGAAGGGGTGTGCTTATCATTTGGTCTGGGTTGCGGACACCACTTCAGAAGTGTCTGCACCTGAGTCCGTCCCAGTCGTGAATGAGTTTCTTGAAGTATTTCTGGATGAGCTTCCAGGGATTCCGCCAGATAGAGAGATTGATTTCGGTATTGATGTATTGCCATGTACGCAGCCAATATCCATTCCACCGTACATAATGGCGCCAGCAGAGCTGAGGGAGGTAAAAGAGTAGTTGNACTCAGGCCACGGAGGCTAGACATTTGAAGATAAGGTCGGCGAAGGAGAGTAGTAGTAGGGCCCGGTCATCGGGCCACCCGGGGAGTTCAGTTGGAGGAGGGAAACCAGTTCAGAGGAGAGGACCATCAAGGCCTTCCCAGTCTTATGCTCAGTTCTCATCCAGTGCACCGCCATCAATGCCCCATTACCAGCAGAGCAGTCCCTGGGGACCAGGATCAGACAGTAGGAGACCCCATCAGTCCGATCGTCGAGGAGGGAGGTTCTAGCAGCAGAGGAGGGCTCCGTTCCCTAGTCTTGATACTTGGATATCCCGATATGCTACGGGGGTGGGGTGAGAGGTAATATTCAGTGGGATTGTCGTGCACCCAGTTATGGGACGGGTAGTGGTTTTGCTCAGCCGTCCGGTTCTTCAGTCGCCTCATCTTCAGTGCGTCCTCCAGCTCCAATAGGGCATTGTGCAGTTAGGGGTGGAGTACGAGGTAGAGGTCGACCCAGTCGCTTCTATGCTTTGAGTTGTCGCCAGAGTGCGGTAGCTTCTCCAGATTATATTACAGGTATTCTGACTGTTCAAGCACTTGGTGTTTATGCTCTTATTGATCCTTGGTCCTCTTTGTCATATGTTACCCCATTTATTGATTCAAGTTTTAGGATAGAACCCGAACAACTTCATGAGCCATTCTCTATGTCGACTCATGTTGGTGATTCCATTATAGTCGCACGAGTCTATAGGAATTATGTTGTCACGGTGTGTGGTCGAGATACCACGACCGATCTTATCGATCTTGGGATGGTAGATTTTGATGTTATCATGGGAATGGATTGGCTCTACTCGTGCTTTGCTAATCTCGATTGTCGAACCAGAATTATATGACTAGAGTTTCCTAATGAGTCAGTTATTGAGTGGAAAGGGAATGGTGTGGTGCCAAAGGGTAGGTTTATTTCCGACTTTAAGGCCTCGAAGATGATTAAGAAGGGGTGTGCTTATCATTTGGTCTGGGTTGCGGACACCACTTCAGAAGTGTCTGCACCTGAGTCCGTCCCAGTCGTGAATGAGTTTCTTGAAGTATTTCTGGATGAGCTTCCAGGGATTCCGCCAGATAGAGAGATTGATTTCGGTATTGATGTATTGCCATGTACGCAGCCAATATCCATTCCACCGTACATAATGGCGCCAGCAGAGCTGAGGGAGGTAAAAGAGTAGTTGAAAGAATTATTAGAGAATGGGTTCATTCGGCCGAGTGTGTCGTCGTGGGGCGCTCCTGTTCTTTTCATCAGGAGGAAGGATGGGTCGCTTCAGATGTGTATTGATTATCGGCAACTCAACAAAGTCACTACCAAAAACAAGTATCCATTGCCTCAGATAGATGATTGCTTCAACCAATTGCAAGGTGCAATGTTTTTCTCCAAAATTGATTTACGGTCGGGGTATCACCAGTTGAAGATCAGAGAGGAGGATATTCCTATGACCGCCTTCAAAACTCATTATGGCCATTTTGAATTTTTTGTAATGTCTTTTCGACTGACCAATGCTTCAACGGCTTTCATTGTTCTTATGAATCGGGTTTTCAACCCGTTTCTTGACTCCTTCGTGATTGTTTTTATTCATTACATCCTTGTCTACTTGCGGAGTCGGGAGAATCATGCTAATAACCTTAGGGAAGCTCTGCAGACTCTTCATCAGCACCAATTGTATGCCAAGTTTTCAAAATGTGAATTTTGGTTGGAGTCAGTCACATTTTTGGGTCATGTTTTTTCCAGAGAAGGGATTGAGGTTGATCCCCAGAAGATTGCAGCGGTGAAGGATTGGCCTAGACCAACGACCCCAACAGAGGTTTGCAGTTTGTTGGGTCTATCTGGGTATTATCGGAGGTTTGTGGAGGGGTTCTCTACCCTGGCCTCCCCATTGACTAAATTGATACAGAAAGAAACTAAGCTCCAATGGTACGACGCTTGTGAGAAGAGCTTTCAGGAGTTGAAATCAAGATGGACTTCGGCACCAGTGTTAACTTAGCCAGAAGACACAGAGGGATTTGTGGTTTATTGCGATGCTTCCATGGTTGGTTTGGGATGTATGTTGATGCAACACGGGAAGGTTATAGCCTATGCTTCCAGGAAACTCAAGAATCACAAGAAGAATTATCCGGTGCATGATTTATAACTCGCGGCAGTTGTGTTTGCATTAAAAATCTGGAGGCATTATTTTTATGGGGTCCATGTGGACGTGTTCTCGGACCACAAGAGTCTCCAATATTTGTTCAAGCAGAACGAGTTGAATTTAAGGCAGTGGTAATGGTTTGAATTGCTTAAGGATTATGATATGAACATTTATGTGGTGGCCGACGCTCCTAGTCAGAAGTCTATGGGTAGTTTGGCTCATTTGAAAGTGGATCGGAGGCCTATAGCCCGAGAGATTTATCAATTGGCCAGTCTAGGGGTCTGTCTCTCGACCTCAGACGAGGGAAATATAATGGTGCATAATGGTGCAGAATCATGATTTGTAGTGGAAGTCAAGGAAAAACAGGATATGGATCCAGCATTAGCGCAGTAGAAAGAGACAGTTCCGAATAATAAGATTTAGACATTTTCACTCGGTATCAATTATGGTGTTTTACGGTGCCAGGGAAGGCTGTGTGTTCCTGATGTTGATAATCTACGGGAGAGGGTAATGTCGGAAGCTCACAATTCTAGGTATTCCGTGCACCCAGGTTCTACGAAGATGTATCATGATCTCCGGGAGGTTTATTGCCGGAGCGGTATGAAGAGTGGTGTGGCAGACTTTGTATCTAAATGTCCGAATTATCAGCAGGTGAAGGTCGAGCATTAGAGGCCCGGTGGGTTAATTAAGCTTATGGAAATTCCAATGTGGAAATGGGAAATTATCAACATGGATTTAGTGGTAGGGTTAGCTCGCACTCAGCGCAAGTTCGACTCGATTTGGGTGATAGTGGATCGACTCACGAAATCAGCTCACCTCTTGCCAGTCAAGTCCACTGATACTACATAACAGTACGCTCATTTGTATATCAAGGAAATAGTCAGGCTTCATGGAACTCCAGTTTTTATTATCTCAGATCGAGGTGCCCAGTTCACGGCTAATTTTTGGAGGAAATTTCAGCAAGGTTTGGGTATGCATGTAAATCTCAGCACAACTTTCCATTCGCAGGCTAATGGTAGGCAGAGCGGACTATTCAGACCCTTGAATATATGTTACGAGCTTGTATGTTGGACTTCAAGGGTAGTTGGGATGATCATTTACCGCTTATCATTTTTTCTTACAATAACAGCTTTTACGCTATTCAGATGGCCCCATTTGAGGCATTGTATGGGAGAAGGTATAGATCTCCGATTGGGTGGTTGAGGTTGGTGAAGCATAATTTTTAGGGCTACATCTTGTGCATCATGCGTTGGAAAAAGTCAGAGTCATTCAAGAGAGGATGAAAACCGCCCAAAGCCGTCAAAAATCCTATGCGGACGTTCGTCGAAGAGAATTGGAATTCCATGTAGATGATTGGGTATTCTTGAGGGTATCTCCCATGAAGGGAGTGATGCGGTTTGGGAAGGAAGGGAAATTGAGCCCAAGGTATGTCGGGCCATATAGGATTCCTTAAAGGATAGGACAAGTGGCTTATAGGTTGGAATTACCCCCTGAATTGTCATTAGTGCACCCGGTGTTCCATGTGTCTATGTTAAAGAAAGTGGTTGTAGATCCATCAGTCATCGTGCCAGTGAAGACAATTGAGGTTAATGAAGAATTATCGAATGAAGAGGTTCCAGTTTCTATTCTGTATAGAAAAGTCTGTAGATTGAGGAACAAAGGAATTGCTTCAGTTAAAGTATTGTGGCGAAGTCAGCACGTTGAGGAAGCCACGTGGGAAGCGGAAAATAAGATGAAAGATAAATATCCCCATTTTTTTGTATAAGTCCAGTAGTGTCCTCCTGAACTGTCATCTCTAAGCAAATTATATTTTATGTTCAATTTTGTGCAAAAGAACCCCATCTTCCCCTAATTGCCTTATTGTTGTAATTTCCCAATGTGTGCTAAAACTGAACCTGCTGTTACTATTTGGGTACTGTGCGACCCAAGAAGTAAATAAGAGTTTTTTGGAACGTATGTGTTAGGCAAGTGATTAATAGTAGTGTAGGTTGGTAATGATTAATTGAAATGAATATGGTGTATTGAGGTTATTGGGTTGTATGGGATTCATTAAAATGACCAAGTTACGTGCAAGAATGTGAATCATGTGCAAATTTGTGGTATGAGAAGAAAGAACTATGTGTAGTTGTTAGAGTGGTTGAGTATATACAATTTGTTGAGGTAACAATGTTGCGTGCAAGTATTTGAATAACTAATAATAATAATAATAATAATAATAAATAAAAAATTGTGGAATGATGCTTGGAAATGTGTTGGGGGGGCTCTATGTCATGCAGATAGGCCTAATTACAAAGGAAGCTCTAGCGAAATATTTCTGAAAATATTGGAGTTAGTGCAAATCCGAAAGTTTTCATATCATGCTTTCAAAACTAATTGATTTCCAAAATCCACATTCGAGGATGAATGATTTTAAGGGGGAAGGATGTAAAGACCCGTAAAATTTTATTGTTTAAAATAATACCCGAATAAGTCCCCAAGATGTTATAACTGTAGAAATTCTTAAAAACGGGCCTAGTTTTTAGTAAAAAGTACCCTGGAATTTGAAAGATGAATTTTCCAGAAATTTTGGCGTTATGCGACACACTATGAGATCGCATAACGTGTATGCAGACCGCATAACGGTCGCATACATGGGCAGAATCACTGCCCAATTCAAGGACAACTATGACGTCCAAAATGCGATCGCATGTTGGTTCTGCAAACCGCATAGTTGTCGCATTCCTGCCCATTGATTTTGGTGAGGGACGTTATGCGACGCACCATGCGATCGCATAACGTGTATGCGGATCACATGGTGGTCGCAAACATGCACAGTGTGTTTTAAATTTTGGCCCATCTTGAGGGCCATTTTGTGGTCGATTCTGCGGACCGTATGTCGGGAATGCGATCACATTCCTGACCGCTTTCTTATATCGGGCTCCTAGTTTTCTCATTTAAAAACCCGACCCCCAGTTCATTAAAACACCCCTCCCCTTCATTTTAACTGATTTCTGAGCAAAAATAGAGAGAAGGGAGATAGGGTTCTTCAGAGAGAAAGTTCTTCATCAAAAATTGGTTCTTCAAATTCTCTTAAGCCCGGAATCTATCAATTTAGGGTTGTCTTCGTCATTAAAAGAGGTAAGTCTTCACCCTATTTTTTCCCCAAAGTTCTCAGATTTTAATTAAGAATAAAACACATAGGATGGTTCTTGAAAATGGAAGTCAAACCCATGCATGCATGTGAGTAAAACTTCTTAATCTAGCAAGAGGGGAGAGAGTTGGGGTAAGATTCACAAAGAAGGGGTGGTAATCTAGTGGGGTTGCCTAGCGTTCGATAGAATGCTTAAAAGAGTTCAAGTTGTATGCGTGATTTCCAATTCTGAGTTGAATATGTGTAATTGTGAAATAGATTTGACGGTACTAGTAGGTTCGGTGATTTGTGAGTAAAAGTTAAAAAGGGATTTCGACCCCAAGTATGTATGGCTAACTTTAACCTTTGTTGAATCTTCTTGTTGGGTCCGAGCATACGGTATGTGTACCTTGTTTGAAAATATGTGAATTGATTGTTCAAATGGGTTGAGACGTAAGATTCTATTCTTTGATTGTCCTAGTGGATTGCAATACTACCGTGCTATATGAGATTGTGAAAAGTGTTTTGATGTGTCTATCTTATTATGTGCAAAGCTCGTAAATGCTCAAGGGTATCGATATGAAAGTATGTGTTAATGAATGAATGAAGGTTAATGTGCCCAAGGGTGGAAATGTATATAATGGCTAAAAACCATGCGTGGTTAGTAATTGAAAAGGGTATTATGAAATGATGTGAATGAGTTGAACGGTTATGGCAATGCCTTATATATGAATTACTACTCGGGGATAATTATTATGCCTTGGGTCCAAATATACGAATTGTGGACGTGAACTTGTGAGTCCTTGAAATGATAATTGTTGAGATGTAATTATTTGTGGTTGTTGTTATGAAATATGATTGTCAGGTGGGATCGTGTTGCGCGCCGCAACACTGAGTAATAAGGTTGATGGGATGTGGTGATAAGGGTGGACGAGGTAATAAGTATGGAATGTGATAATTATCACTATTGAAATGAAACTCTATGAAACTCTTGAATATGGTGGTGTTGAAAGGGGGAAAGGAGAGATTGTGAAACTTATTGATTTTAATTGTTTCTTTCCACGTGCATTGATTGATTGGTTTTGTTACTGTCTCTTATTTGCGTATTGTTTGATTTTACTTGGGATAATGTTTGTTCATACATACTAGCACTATTCCACAGTACTAACGTCCCTTTTGTCAGGGGCGCTACATTTTCTTATATGAATGTAGGTGGTTTACAGCAGGTAATTCAGCCCACCATCAGTAGTGCCTTCTCTCTTTTCCGTCAGCTGTTCTGGTGAGCCCCACTTCCTCCCGAAACCACGTGTAGCTCATGTCGCCTTATCTTGGGTTTATTGTGTAGTGTATGGTATAGTCGGGGCCTTGTTGCCGACAAGTGTTATATAAATCTTTTGTAATCGTAGAGGCTCCGTAGACACAATGTGGGTACTGTAATGTGTATTTTGGGTAGTAAGCGTACAGTTGGGAGNGCCCACCATCAGTAGTGCCTTCTCTCTTTTCCGTCAGCTGTTCTGGTGAGCCCCACTTCCTCCCGAAACCACGTGTAGCTCATGTCGCCTTATCTTGGGTTTATTGTGTAGTGTATGGTATAGTCGGGGCCTTGTTGCCGGCAAGTGTTATATAAATCTTTTGTAATCGTAGAGGCTCCGTAGACACAATGTGGGTAATGTACATGTGTATTTTTGGTAGTAAGCGTACAGTTGGGAATCATGGTCCACGTTGTAAATGTTGTATTTTAATTGTAAACATTTGGATCATATGTTGGTTTTGATGAAAAGGTAGAAATGAAACCAAATCGTAAGTTTATGCTTAAGTCTTAATTACTAGATCACATGAGTAAGGTATTGATACCACAGGGTAGTACGTGGGATAGGTGAGGCAAATCCAGGTCCCCTCGATTTTGGGACATGACACAAATGGGACATAAAAATTGCATGAAATTTACATTGAAACTCAAGAAATTCTAAAAACAATACTACGCGTCTAATTCCTACCAATAATAAACTTGGATTGATGTGACACTTTGCAAAGAAGTTCCAAATAATAAAAAGGACCTATGCCAAGTCCCAAAACAAAATTCCGAACCTTATAGCCATAATGTCAAACCATAGTCAAACCTAAGACATTTCTAAATCCTCAAATTGCCATCTTTCGGCAAAACAATCCATATCAACTTAGGGACCTCCAAATTCAATTCCAAGCATATGCACAAGCCCAAAATTACAATAAAAACCTATCAGAGCTAAAAAAACACCATCCCGGGGCTGTTTTCACAAAAGTTAAACCTCGATCAATATTTCCAACTTAAGCTTCTGAAATTAGAATCATTCATCCAATTTGAAACATCCAAAAAGCGAATCTGACCATACACGCAAGTCATAATACACAATGTGAATCCACTCAAGACCTCAGACCACTGAACGGAATACTAAAGCTTGGAACAATCGATCCTGTCGTTACATTATCCCCCTCTTAAACAATATTTGTTCTCGAACGTGCCAAGAGTCGTTCCTAAGCCACAAAATCACTGTATCAACTCACACTACACACACACACACGGGTGATCCCGTGTCATCCAACCGACATAAGTCTAAAAACCTAACCTCAACCAAAGATCATTCCTTCCACTCGTACCAATAAGCCTTATAACTGAATTTCCACATCCACCAAGTTCCTACCCTCACATAAATACAAAATTTAATCCTTAACTAGCGGCAAAAACTCGTGCATACATCCACAAGGTATAACCCTATACCGACAAATAGCCTCATATCGNCCCCCCCCCCCCCACCCAACAAGCCACATAAAATGGCACATGGAAACATACGTTGCAATCCAAATCTAACAAGTACCACTTGAATATGACTAAGCATGGAAAAAGAAATATATTACAAAACTATCAAACACGTCCAACAGGTACAACTCCCCATCAATACCATTCTACCAATCCCATCCATAAGGAAGAAGCAAGAGACATGCAACCACCATAACGAATCTTACTCTAAAGTAACCCCATCGGAGCACCTAACCAGGTAAAAACACACATATCCCGAAAGAACACAAGGTTCCCATCCTCCACTCCGAATAACAAGTAAGATAAACATCTCGGGAACTAAAACCTTCTACTAACTCAATCCCATAGAACTGAACCACGACATGTAAAAGACATTCCCATACCCGTGGAGCACCCAAATCACAAGTCGGGGCTAGAGTATCAAAATCTGACATCAAAACCTACTATATTAATTAAATGAAATTCTACCCAAGCCTTATGACCCTCATAGTTACAAAATCAGAACGATAAACACGAGATATTGCAATAGAATTCCCCAACTGTCATGAACACATAAACAGATCACAAGAATCAGGAAACGTAACCACATATGAAGCAATGTCGGATGAATCATACCAATAAAGGGAACCAGATCAAAACAAAACTTATGTATCTCTATGACAAACAAAACCATACTTGTAATGACATCAGCCGTTGTGGTACACCCCGCGAAAAATCTAGGACTATCTCTCAGTTTGTGACTAGTATACCTACACTCAAAGTAACCCCTCCGTTGGCATGGCTGCGGAAGCTCTCCAGAATGGGTACTCTATGACCCATGGGTATCTAATGCACCACAGGTAACCTGAAGTGTAGATTGAACTGGCTGACCCGCAATACATCTACCATGACGTGCCTTACCTCCAAAATATGGATTAGTAGATCCTCCTAGTATAAATATCCTCTTGGCCTCCCTTTCCTCCCTCTCTTGGCCCCGCATAGCCTCCATCATTGTAGTGATCTCTACAATCTGCTGAAATAGAGTATCTTTCTCTAGCTCTCGAGCCATGATAAATCTAACACCATAACTAAGCCCCTCGATAAATCTACAGACTCTCTCTCTAACTGTAGAAACCAATGTAGGTGCATGTCGGGACAACTCGCAAAATCTGATGGCGTACTCCAACACTTTCATAGTTCCCTAACGCAATTGCTCAAACTATGTGCGCCACGCATCCCAGAGGGTCTGGGGGACTAATACCCTTAAAAATATCTATGAATATTGAGTCCAAGTGAGTGGCATTGCATCAGTTGGAAAACCCTCCTCATAAGCTAGCCACCACATATATGTCTCCCTTGACAGCTAAAAAGTATTGAAGGCCACTCTACTCACCTCCACAATGCCCATGGTGCGGAGAATACGGTGTCACTTGTCCAAAATACTCTATGCATCCTCAGTAAATACGCAACTAAAAGTAGAAGGATCATACTTCTTGAACCTCTCAAGTCACTAATACTCCTCTAATGCCACTGGCTAGACCTCAAGTTGAACCTAAATAATAGGCTTTACTGGTATAACACCTGAAACCTGACAATCAAGAGCCCATTGCTCTAGAGTATGGGCGGCGATAATCTGAGCTCCTCCCCAGTCTGTGAAGTAGCTGGTGAAACCGGAATCAATCCCGCTTGAGCTAATGTACCGAACATATTCAAGACTGTGCTAAATTCTCCTGAAGCCAGAGGCAACAACGGGTGCCTCTGATTCTTGTCCCCCAATATGAGCTACTAGTTGCTCCTTAGTTGTTGCTCGGTAGGTGCTTTAGCTGCAGCACGAGCTCCTCCTCAGCCTCTACCTCTGCACCGGCCCCTAGCAATACTGGCTCTAGGGTAGCTTTACCAGTAACTACAGCTCGTGTCCTCACCATATATGATACAATAGAATGACAAAGGCTCAAACTCCGAAATTAATAAACTCGAATAATAGGAATGAAAGAAGTGAAGTTTCCTAATATTTTTGTAGTTTGTTGAAGATAAGTACAAATGTCTCTATATCGATCCACAAGACTCTAATAAACATGCTTATGGCTCGTAGCACATTTGAACCTCGACTCTGATACCAATTTTTCACGGCCCAAAATCCCTCATTGGGGAACGTGATGGAACCTAGTCCCTATGACTAGGTAAGCCTTACAGATTCAAAGTTATTAACATATTTAAACCATTTAACTATCAAACATAACTATTAAATGACATAACATATATGAAATGAGTATTTAATCATAGAATCAAAAACTCGGTAATACGGAGTCATAAGCTTTACTTAGTCCACTAGAAATTCTCAAAATACAATATTGTTTTGGAATTCAAATTGACATTAGTTGTTAAAAACAACAGAATATGACCCTGAGGCATGTGAACGAAATGACAGGTATACCTTGAAGTCTCCATAGCCAAACGCCAATAGCAAGCTAATGACTCGTACGTTTCGCGGTACTTGATCAACACAAAAGAATATGCAGAAGCATAGCATGAGTATACCACAGAGGCACCTAATAAGTATCAAGACTAACCTCGGTAGAGTAGTGACGAGGTACATTTAAGACAACTACTAGACGTAATAACCAGTGCAAGATGTTAATATAAAGCTAATAGAGGTACCAATATCAATGTTATGTTGAACATGGAAAGAATAAGAATATAACACTAGCAATGGGTAGTATTAACAACAAATAGCAATAGAGAGAAAATAGTTGATAGTGCAACAAGTAATCAGAACATATTTAAAGTACCAAGGAGACTAGTTAAGAAAAACAAATAACAACCAAATGATCAACTATTCTATCGCAAGGTTTTCACAAAAATCCCTCTGAGGCACCACACCTCAAAATCATGAATCACGAGTCCTAAATCATGAATCATAATCATATGGAATCTTATTCCCACATTGTCAATAACAATCGCACTGACAACTCACGCGCCAATAGTAACAATACCTTTAATCTATACGGACAACTCACGTGGAACCAATCCAACCATGCATAGAAGGTAGGTATACAAGATTACATTTACATAGTCAGTAACATCAATATGACTGTGCAAATGTACTATCACAGGTCAAGCCAATAGGTAAAATCAGAGACACCAAGTAGCACCTTGGAAACAACACAACAAAACCCGTAGTATGCATGACACACACAATATAGTTACCCCACCACAAAATATTGATCACGCTCAACTATATCTTATAAAGGACTAAAAGGGCGTTGCAAATATAATCCGGGGTATTATGCCCAGAGTTGATCCCACTGGGAATTTATGTATCAATCAAGGCTTTAGAATACGCAACTTTTACTCATTCAATTCTCTCAAGACTTTTTAATATAAATTGGTGATGTTTTACTAATTCTACTAACAATAAGAATAACTAAGAATTACTAACAATGTGTTGTAAACAATTATGATAAAAGGCTAAGGTTATGGTTTCCCCTGTTGGTGAACTTACTTCTCGGATACTTCATATAACTTGATTAGTTGTCTCTATCAATCATGAACACTTTATCTACCATAAATCTCTCTCAAGTAATTATGATAATTTACTAGACGCACTCTCTCAAGTTACGCTAGCTAGATTGCATTACAGTTCACTTTAGATTGCACCCGAGGTATCGTTATCTCTAATCCAACCTCTAAACCCTCGGTTATGACTTTCGTCTATACTCTGGGAGTGGTGTTGTTCAAACAACTACCTAAATATGCACTCTCTCTCAACTAGATACATAATAAATAGGAACAGCTAATTGAGGGCCGTTCAATCAACTACAACAAGAACGTAGTTGAACAAATAGAGATTAATCAACCAATCAAAACTATATTAATATCACAGTAAGTTTATCCCCCAACGGGTTCCACCAAAACACTAGAGTAAAAAAATTAGCTACTCATATTCATAAGAATCAATTCTAAAATAACTTGCATAATTGAGCTACAAAAATAATAATTAAAAGCTATAAAAATCAATGTTTGATTCATTGAGTAGTAATCCACAAGTATTTCTTCACTTCTATGGCTTCCTCCCCTTCAAGTTGTGTTTTTGGGTATATTTATATGTTTGGGATAAACCCTAGCCGTGTAGGAGACTTCTATTTCAACCGGGAAACACTTAAAACTGTTTAAACTCAGAATTGACTGGACCTCGGGACCAAGGCGTTTGGGCTCAAACGCCCTCTTAAAGCCAGGGCAGACCTGGCTTTAGGGGTCTAACGCCCCACTAACACCAGCCTGACCTTGGCTTTAGGGGCCAAACGCCCCACTAACGCCTGGGTTGGCCTGGCTTTAAGGCCAAAACACCCGGCTATAGCCCGGGTCACTCCTTTTCGACTCTTGATCTTATTTTCGATGTTCATGCATCAGTTTAGCTCGGTTTCCATCTCCAATTCACCTTCAGATGAAATAAACTCCATTATACACATAAAAGTGTATTTTTATCATTAACGCACATAAAATGTAAGGCATATAACGTGTTAACCCATGAATTCTAAACACACATCAAATATCAACAATAACAATTCTCCTAGGCCATCAAAAATCATCACTGACATAGCTCGCCTAGTCTCGTCGCTTGCGCAACAATAAAATATATGCCCCATTTGTCTCACCACCTGCGCATCAATAAATATCCCACCTTGTCTCGCTACATGCTCAAACCAAATATATAAAGTCTGCCTTTTCTCACCGCATGTGCAAATATCATTTATAACAATAGCACGGATAATTCACATGAAAACACCCCGACAATCTTCTTAATAATTCCACATGTTATAAAAACACAACAACCCAACATAACAACTCGCAACACACGTGCCTATATGCCACAACATTGCCACAACAATAGTACTGTCACGACCCCAAATCCTAAGCCGACCGTGATGGCGCCTATCATGGAACTAGGCTAGCCAACCATTTCAGATTATTAATATATCCCATAGTTTCACAAAACATTAGCAGATTTTTAAAAATAGCAGAATGGGATGAAGCAAATACACACTTCCCCAAAACCTTGAGTTAACTGTCATGAGCATCTACGACTGAAAATACAATGTACAATAGTGAATTGCTATAACAAAAGTCTGAGGTACAAAAGACCAAAAGAAACTATAAACTGAGGGAAGAAAGGAGGTGATCTGGGGACGCTGATCAGCTACCTCAATCCTCGAACAACTCCAAGCTTGTCCAGAAATCAACTACCGAGATGGTCTAGTACCTGGATCTGCACACAGAGGTGCAGGGAGTAACGTGAGTATGCCAACTCAGTAAGTAATCAATGTAACTAAAAACTTGAGTGTACTGACGAGCAATTTAAATCATGTAAATCCATATAGTGAATAACAATGGAAATGAACAAATCAAATCAAGAATCTACTATTCCGAATATTTCAAAAGAACTCTGATTTCCACTTAAAAATCTCATCTGAAAACATATGTCCAACATTTATTAGCAGGGGCTCAATGTAAAGAATAGTGAAAGCAGTATTTTCATAAAATATAAGCCCTACGGGCACTGTATCACCCAGAACAAAGTCTCTCTGGCAAGCCTATCAATCACTAGTGACTCCATTATCAGTATCTCATGCTCTAACTTAACACTCGTACTCAGTAAGTACCATGAAAACACAAAACATTTTTATATATATATATATATATATATATATATATATATATATATATATTGCTGCATGCCGCAGCAATATAT
>ML394784.1:663-37121 GCA_005239525.1 Nicotiana knightiana | reverse complement strand
TCAATACACTCTTGGATATGAACTTGTCATGGCTGGTTGTGGCCTTGTTATGCTTGGTTATGAACTTCTGTTGAGGGCTAATTATGGATCGGTTATAGTCTGTTGTAGCCGGTTGTGAGTCAGTTGTCCTTTGTCATGGCATATCGCGTCTTCCCTTAGCACCATATTTTACTCTGCTTTAGCTTGCCCGTTTTTCTAATTTTCCTATGTAATCTTCTCGTTCCCGGATCAATACTTATTTAACCTTTCATGCACAATTTAGACAAAAGTATGGAAGAAATATGATAGTTTTTGTGTTTTTCAAACGAATTATATGTTTAAAGTCAAGTAAAATGCACTTATCAAATTCTCCAACACTTGAATATTTGCCCGTCCTCGAGAAAATAAAATAATTAAGCATAATAGCTAAACAATTTAAGAAAATCATGATAACTTTTGCCAAAGACAAAGTAGCTAAGACCAATTCACAAGTTCATACAACTTTTAACCGTACTCATATTTACCTATTGAGAACTAAAGTCATAATATTTCCTAATCCCTAGTACGTTTCACAAAATGAAGAGGGATTCCCATATATTGCATAATATATAGATGTAGAACAAAGAACGGCATAAATAGTAAAATTCGCTAACTCTCAACAAAGAAGTACCTCAAGCTACTGGAAATTGCCATATGTTTGACTATCATGTGGTTCTCTATTAATATAGGAGTCTTTGAGTCGAGATCATGTAGGACTTTTGCAAGGTTGTAATGTAGGCTTAGGGATAGGTATGATACATATGGATAATTGTGACTTAAATTCCCTATGGGCACTACACTTTATTTTATCGCTTAAGCACAATTGCATTTGCTTTTATTTAAACATTAACCTCTATTTTGTTTCATCCTTTAAAATTCTCTTCTTTTTTTAAAAAGATTTTTTTTAAAATGGAGATGTCGACATTTCATTGTTGCTATCCTTTTTTTTCTTTTTTCTCTTTTTTTTTTAAGAATTTCATGAGCAACTATCTTTTTCAGTTCTCATGGCAACATCTCAAAAGATCGACAACCTCAAACGATTATTCTTTCACCAATTATTTTCACAATTACACCTCACACCTAGATTTATACATTCAGATCAACTCTTAAGGTGCCCAAAAGGGAATCAGGTGAACAAAGAACAAGTCATAACAACAAACAGGCTAAGGGTTAAAGCTTGGCGACCAACAAAATAAGAGATAATTTATTTAGTCTCAACTGGGCTAACTAGGGATAAAAATCATTAAGGTAATTCAATTGAGGCTCTGGCTTAACAAAGAAGGCCTACTTTCATTTCTCAACTCAAAAATTTACCAAGAATTTCGCCTCAAACCACATTCAAGTCAAGTTCTAGATTTCCGAATAAGCCGGAGAACTAGACAATATAAACTAACCGCACAATACACTTGGGCCAAGAAACTATGATTTTAATCACCAATAAGTAAGTATGAGCTTAGAAAAGTGATCATAAAATCCGTGAATGGTACTTAATCAAATTCGTCTTTTCTAAGTGTCATGCTTTTCAAGTCAAATCAAGTTTAGCCAATTTATTTATCAAAACAAGTTTAAAAAACTAAAAGTCCTAAAGAAAATATGTTCAGTTCAAAATATTATGACCATGGTAAAGAACTGAACAAGAAATCCATGGAAGTACATGAAATAAGTTGTCTTAAGAATAAAGATAATTTTTATTATTTTTTTAGTTTTTATAGTTTTACTAAAAACACATNAATAAATTAACAGTAAAGGATATAAAGGAGCTTCCCTGATTTATTTTCGGTTCTGGCCTCATTTTTTTTTTCCATGCTTCTCAAGATTTCTCTCATATAACAAAGACAAGATTATAGCGAAGAAATGTTCTTTTTCATGATAGGAGAAAACTATCATTATCGAAATCATGGGAGTATTTTATTGTCACGACCCAAAACCTATGGGTTGTAAAATACTTTCCTGCTTAACATTTTCGAAAACATGCCTTTTTCTGCATTTCATAACCAAATGATTTAAATTTCAGGTAAACCAGATACGACACGAAATCAACTTATTATAATAAAAGAAATACCAACAAATCCCAGAACCCGGTGGCACAAGTATATGAGTAATTTCTACGAATTTATACATTTTACACAACTCTTGTCCGAGAAATAAACTGGACAAGGAAATAGCGATAAAGATGTAAATACATAGGAGGGAGACTCTGTCAGCTGCGGAACGTTTCCGGATGAGTGCAACCCAAGTAAGTCCCCAAGTCAATCAATGTACTATGAAGGTACCTGCGCAACAAAATACACAGAAAGTGTAACATGAGTATTTAAACATATATGTACCTAGTGAGTATCCCGTCTAATCTCGAAGAAGTAGTGACGAGAGGTCGACTCGACACTCACTAGGGTCCAACAATAGTAATATGATTGTATATAATGAAAGCGGTAGGAATGTGAAGACAGATAAGCAACAATGGAAATATAATGCACTGAAATCCGAGTAATTTCTGAAAACAAAGAAATAACAATTTCCATCCCCTTTTTCCTCAAATATCGAAGTAAATAGTGGTTCCCACTTTCTTTTCCTAAAATATCTAACAAGACAATATCTATGAAACATTAACAAATAGTTATACATACATAGGAATAGGACAACCGGCGAGAGTCATAAGGAAAATAGCTATGCACTGCCGAGGATCGAACGATCCATCCCAAAAGTGCATGCTTACCATAGTCATACATGTGCACTGCCGATGATCGATCGGCCCGTCCCATAAGTGCACCTTTCAATCCTCCATGGCGTATGGCCCGATCCCATAGGAGTACCTTTAAATCCGCCGTGGCGAATAGCCCGATCCCATAAGAGTATCTTTAAATCCGCCATGGCGTACGACCCGATCACATAAGAGTAGGAGAAATCACACATCGCTCGCCGAAAGTAAATTGCGAAGCGGTCACATGCACACACAACATTTATTTCTTTGCATATTACTTTCCCGAAACAATTTATTTCACTATTACTTCCTGTAAAACCATTCCTTTCATATTATTTTCAGTATAACAATTCCTTTCTTATTATTTTTCCATGAAACAATTCCTTTCATATTATTTAAAATTTGTAAGTCTCAGAGAAATAAAATCACACATAACAGGATTTCATAACACAACATATAAGGTATCACAAGAAGAACACAAGGCATGATGTGGGGCCTAACTACCCGGACATAACAATAATAGCCGCTACGTATGGATTCTCGTCACTTGGTACGTACGTAGCCCCCGCAAACAATGACATTTAGCATGTGGAATACCTAAGGGGACAATTCCCTCTTACAAAGTTAGAAAGGAGACTCACCTCGCTCCGAAGATTCATCACCGGCTTCCAAGCCTCTAAGACGACTTCAATGGATTCGCAACACCTCAAACTATCCAAATAACTAATTCAAATTACAAGGTTCCTCAACCCGGCTCAATGAAATGACCAAAATGCCCTCAGTGATGACCTAAAAGGCAATCCTAAGTAAATTTAGCTAAATATGTGTTCCGAGGCCCCAAAATCCTCCATTAATATCAGCTCGATATGCGTGTGCAGCCCGAGCGTGTAGCCGGGAAGCTTTATTTGAAAATCTTGATGACAAGTTGATTTTATAATAATTAATTGAATAAGGTTGACTTTGGTCAACATTTTTGGTAAACAGACCCGGACCCGTGATTTGAAGGTCTCGGAGGGTTTGTAGGAATAAGACTTTGGCGTATTCCCCAAATCGAATTCTGAGGTCCCAAGCCCGAGAAATGAATTCTTAAAGAAAATTATTTTCTGAAAATAATAAAGGTTTTTGAAAATAAATTTTGATGTGAAAATCGTGTTACCGGGCCCGTATTATGGTTCCGGAGCCCGGAACAGGTTTAATATATGTTATGTGAGTTATCTGTGAAATTTGGTGTAAAATGGACTTGAAATGACGTGATTCGGATAAAAATTGGAATAATTAAGCTTTATGAAATTTTAAGGAACTTCTATGAGTTTTGAGGTTTAGTTACTTATTTTTGATGATATTTTGATGATTTAAAAGCTTGAATAAGTCTGTGGGATGATTTGGGAGTTGTGTGTTTTTTTGGTTTTGAGACCCGAGGGCTCGGGTGAGTTTCGGGTAGCTATCGGGGTGCAAAAGTGTTAGAAAAATCTGGTTTTGCTGCTGTTTCTGGTGTCCAGCATTTTCTTGTCCGCGATCGCGGACATGTTCTTGCGATCGTGATGTGTCAGGGGTTGGGGGTGAGAAGTTGACTCTATGCGAAGGCAGGGCCTCAACCGCGAACACAAAGCTTGGGGCCAGTGCTCTATGCGATCGCGGAAGGCCTCACGCGAACGAATAGAGTAAATCTTGGGATGGGGGCTGGGCAGGCATTGCACTATGCGAACGCGGTCGCTTGGTCGCGATCGCGAAGGCTAGTGACCCGTGTTATCTACTATTGTACCCTCTTACTCGGGATCGCGAAGCTTCAGACTCAGTACTCTCCACGATCGCGCGATCGCGATAGCCAAAATCGTCCAGTTATTTCTCTAAGTCAAAAACATAATACTCTACACGGGATTGCATTATTTTCAGCCTCCTTCCTTCTTCTCCAACCTCCATTGAAGACCTCCAAGCCAATCCTTACTCCATAGCCTCTTGGGTAAGTGTTCCTAACATCAAATTCTTCCATTTTCCTTCCTTAATCACTAGAATCTAGGCCTAAAATCCTAAAATCAAAGTAGAAATCAGGGGTTTTGGATAGAGTTAGGTTTTAAGGAATTTTGGGTAATTCAACCCCAATTTGAGGTCGGATTTCAAAACAAATTATATATTTGAACTCGTGGGGGTATGAGTTATCAGGTTGTCGTCCGAGCCTCGTGTTTGGACCAAGCGGGCCCGGGGTCGAATTTTTGTAATTCTGGAAGATTGCTTGGAAATTGGTAATTAGGCAATGAGATTGATTTATTGAGTCATTATTGATATACTTGAGTTAATTATGTCTAGATAATACCGTTCCAGAGTTGAATTCTAAAGGAAAGGTGGTGTTAGAGGGTTGATTGCTATATTTTTGGACCCTAGGTAAGTGTCTTGCCTAACTTTGGTGAGGGAATAGGTATCGTATGCTATGTGCTATGTGTTTATCATGTTCAATTTATAGGTGAAGTGACGAGTACCTATGCGTTGTGTGTCAAGCATGCCGTGAGTCTAATTTCTAATAGAAATCTCATTATTTCCTCCATGATTCATTAGATAGTGAAATTGTCTCTCTTTGGAAGTTGTTGTTGTTGGAAATCTTGGTCGATGAACTCATGATATATTGATTGGATTGAGAACCAGCTGTTGAGGATATATTTTAAATGATTGGTTATAGCTGGGACCCCTGCCGGGCAATTTGTGTGATAATGATTGATGTTTCCCCTTGCCGAGTGATATTGAACTGTATTTCCTTTATGCTGTATTCCTTGCCATTGTTATCTGTCATTGTTTGTTGAGGAAGAGTGTAAAGCAAGAAGGGTGATGCCATGATATTATTAGATTACATTGCATAGTGAGAGAGAGAAAGTAAAGCACGAAGGGTGATGTCGTGCCATGATATTCCTTGATTACATTGCATAGTGAGACAGAGAAAGTAAAGCACGAAGGGTGATGCCGTGCCATGATATACATTGATGATATTGCATAATGAGGGAGAAATGAAAGCAAGAAGGGTAATGCCGTGCCATGATTCACAATGATACATCATATCTTGCATAGTAAGGAAGAGAGTAAAAGCACGAAGGGTGATGCCGTGCCATTTATTTACATTTCAGGCATTTGTACTTGTATTTTCCTTGGTGATTCTGTCAGATTATTTCTTATCTGCTCCCTTATCTGCTATTAACTGTCATATCTACCTGTTGTCCCTTTTACTGCTCCCGTTTCCTCATATTTGTAAGTTTATCTCCTGCCTTGCTATCTGTGTTTATATGTTGTAGAATAGGACAAGTGAATGTTATTGCTAAGTCTAGCCTCGTCACTACTTCGGCCGAGGTTAGGCTCGGAACTTACTCAGTACATGGGGTCAGTTGTACTGATGCTACACTGCACTTCTTAATGTTGTGCAGATCTTGCATCCGGACCCAGTGGACTGCGTTGAGGTAGTCATCTTCAGTTCACCAGAGCTTCAAGGTATACAGCTGGCATTTGTGGGCCTTGGTGTCTCTTCTGCTTTTAGTTCTCCTATTGTCTTACCTCTTCTGTAGCTCCAAACAAAATTATGTATTTTCTTTCAAACTCTGTATTTAGCATTCTATATAGAGTTCGTGAGTTGTGACTCCCGGTTTTGGATTTTTTGAAATGTTTTGTATTTATCATTTCACTACGCATTTGAAATATTTATCTACTTCCGCTGTTAAAGTTGAAAGACGGTTTTTTTACTACTGTTAAAATGGGTTGAAAATGTTAGATTTATTGTATACGTTGGCTTGTCTAGCGGGTTCAACGTTAAACGCAGTCACGACATGAAGGTGGGATTTCGGGTCATGACACCTTTGGGCCCACGTGCCCGGACTTCGAAATTTTATGAAGAAAATCTCCACCCGTAGCTTAACTAATTCATTTACGCAATTTACTCCAATAATTAAGCTCAATTAGTGGCTAAAATCAGGTTTCATCAAATTCTAGGTTTCTTTCAAAATTCCCAAGTTTTCCTAAATTTCTCATATAAAAATCATGTAATAATCTTGTATTTAGCTTAGAAACATGAAGGAGTTACTTACCTCGTGATTCCCGACGAAAACCCTCTCTTGAAGCTCCTCCATAATCGCCCAAACCAAAGAAGAAGTGGAGAAATGGCCAACAAATCTTGGTTTAAAAGTATTCTGCCCAGGCCATTTTCGCACCTGCGACTCTCCTCAGCTCGAGTCAACTCCGCACCTGCGCCCTATAACCCGCACCTCGCAGGTGCGAAAATACCATCACACCTGCGCTCCCAGTCGGACCCTCAATTCTTCGCACCTACGGTGCCAAGGCCACACCTGTGGCCAAAACCTCGTAGGTGCGGTCACACCAGATGACAACAATTCCAGCCTTCTTCAAACTCTCAACTTGATCCGTTAACCACCCGGAATCCACCCGAGACCCCCGGGACCCGTCCAATCACACCAACCTCTCTCAAAATATGAAACGGACGTGCTCGAGGCCTCAAATCACACCAAAAAACATCAAAACGATGAATCGCTCTCCAATCCAAATCCTTGAGAACTTGAAATTCCAAACTTCCACATTCGATAACGAAACCCGTCAAATCACCTCCGATTGACCCCAAATTTTGCACACAAGTCATATTCAACATTACGGACATACTCCTACTTCCGGAATTGCATTCCAACCCCGATATAAAAATCTCCACTTCCGGTCGAATTCTTCCAAAACCTTCAAATTCCAACTTGAGCCAAATGACTTCAAAATAACCTACGGGCATCCGAATTCACTTCAGATCGCGCTCCCAACTCCAGAATCACCATACGAAGCTATCCTAGACTCGGAATCCCAAACGGACATCAAAATCATTAAAATGTGCTTCAAGCCAAACTTAGGAAATTCCTTCAAAAATACTGACTTCCACAATATACGCTGAAACGCTCCCGGGTTATCCAAAACCCGATCCGGACATACGCCCAAGTCCGAAATCATCATACGAACTTGGAGGAACCTTCATATCCTTATTCCGAGGTCGTTTGCTCAAAATTGCAATATTAATCAATTCCTCCAGCGTAAGACTTCCAAAATAAGAATTTTCCATCCAATCTAACTCCGAACTTTCTGAATTTCAACTCCGACCATATGCACAAGTCATAATACCTGAAATGAAACTATTCATGACTTCTATCTACTGAACGACGAGCTGGAGCTCAAAACGACCAGTCGGGTCGTTACATTTATCATAGAAAAATATATTAATACACACTACACACACACACACACACACACACACACACACACACACACACACACACACACATATATATATATATATATATATATATATATATATAAATAATATTGCAAACATGCAATTATTATAATTTTTACTTTTTTTTAATAAAAAAACTAATTTTATTATATTAATTTACTAAAAAGGAAATATGATATGTTACTACTAATCATTACTTAAAAGATTAAAGAGAGGGGAAGAAAATAGTTATGAGTTTAACGTCGCCAGCTCGACTTATTTTAAAAATTAGGCAAAAAGCATTGTTGAAGCCTGTTTATCGAAGAATCTGTTGATATAAGGCTTCAAACGATGACCGTTTACTTTGAGTTTGTCTCCCTCATCAATATGTTGTATTTCAATGGCACCATAGGGAGTTTATTTTGTTACAATGTACGGTCCTATCCAGCGTGACTTAAAATTTCATGGGAATAATCTCAATCGGCTATTGTACAACAGAACTTGATCTCCAACTTTAAAATCTTTGTGGCGAATGAGTTTCTCATGCCACTTTTTTGTCTTTTCCTTGTACAAATTAGCATTTTCGTATGCTGTAAATCTGAATTCTTCTAACTCATCAAGTTGCAATAGGCGATTTTTACCTACATCTGTCAAGTTTAGATTCAAAAATTTTATAGCCCAATATGTTTTATGTTCTAATTCCACAGGTAAATGAAAAGCTTTTCCAAAAACTAGTCTATAAGGAGATGTGCCTATGGGTGTTTTGAAAGCAGTTCTATATGCCCATAAAGCATCATCTAACTTTAAAGACCAATCTTTTCGAGAAGAACCAACAGTTTTTTCTAAAATTCTTTTTAATTCTCTATTGGATACTTCAACTTGCCCGCTTGTTTGAGCATGATACGGAGTTCCTATTTTATGAGTTACTCCATATTTTAGTAACAAACTAGAAAAATTTCTATTTATAAAATGAGTTCCTTGATCACTTATTATAACTCGTGGATTTCCAAATCTAGGAAAAATATTTTTCTTGAGAAAAGCACAAACAATATGAGCATCAATTTTTTCTAGTAGCAATTGCTTCTACCCATTTTGAAACATAGTCAACAACTACCAAAATATATTCATAGACGTTTGAAACAAGGAAAAGGACCCATAAAATCAATGCCCCATACATCAAGATTTCGCACACAAAAATAAAGTTAAGAGGCATTTTGTCCCTTTTTGAAATGTTACCGATTCGCTGGCATTTATCATAAGAGACGACATAATTCCTTGCATATTTGAATAGGGTAGGCCAGAAAAATCCAACTTCAAGTACTTTAGCCGCTGTCTTTCTTCCTCCATTGTGTCCTCCTACAACCCCATAATGGCAGTGACTTAGGATGTTGTTCATTTCTGTCTCCGGCACACATCTCTTGATTATGTCATCTGCATAAAATTTAAACAAGTAAGGATCTTCCCAGTAATAATGTCTTGCTTCTTTTTTAAGTTTTTTCTTTTGTTCATAAGAAAACTCTTTTGGAATCTATCCTCCAGCCAAGTAGTTGGCAATATCTGCAAACCAAGGTGGTCGATTTATAACAGTTGTGATTGAAAATATATGTTCATAAGGAAATTCCTCTTTGATATCTTCTATCTCAGTAGGAGGATTTTCCAAACGAGACAAATGATCAGCTACCTGATTCTCAGAACCTTTTCGATCTTTTATTTCAAGATCAAATTCTTGAAAAAAAGGTATCCATCTTAGCAATGTAGCTCTAGCGTGTTGTTTTGCTAATAGATACTTTAAAGCTGCATGATTGATGAGCACTGTAACCTTCGTTCCTATCAAATACGAACGAAATTTGTTAAATGCAAATACTACTGGCAATAACTCTTTCTCGGTTGTTGCATAATTCATTTGAGCCTCGTTGAGGGTTCTACTAGCATAGTATATGGGTCTAAAGATCTTATTTTTCTTTTGTCCCAATATTGCTCCTACTGCTATATCACTTGAATCACACATTATTTCAAATGGCTGACTCCAATAAGGAGAGACAACAATTGGAGCATTAGTCAATTGTTCTTTGAGAAACTCAAACGCTTTTCATCAGGAGGTTAGTCAGAGGTTTTGAAATTTTTGAAAAGTCTTTTATAAACCTTATGTAAAAACCTGCATGCCTTAAGAAACTTCTAATACCTTTAACGGTGCTGGGAGGGGGTAATCCTGCTATAAGATCAATTGTTGCCTTATCAACCTCTATTCCTTTAGCAGTGATTTTATGTCCTAAAACAATTCCCTCTGTTACCATGGAGTGACACTTTTCCCAGTTAAGAACTAGATTTGTCTCTTCGCATCTTTTAAGCACCAAAGTTAAATGAGAGAGACAATATTCAAATGTCTTATCAAAAAGTGTGAAATCATCCATGAAAATTTCAAGAAACGTTTCAGTCATATCTGGGAAAATTGCCGACATGCAACGGTGAAATGTAGCAGGAGTGTTACATAGTCGAAATGGCATTCTTCTGTAAGCATACGTACCTTGGGGACATGTGAATGTGGTTTTATCTTGATCTTCGGGAGCAATTGGTATCTGATTATACCCAGAATATCCATTAAGAAAACAATAAAAACTATGGCATGCAATTCTTTCAAGCATTTGGTCAATAAAAGGCAAAGCAAAATTATCTTTCCTCATGGTATCATTAAGTCGTCTATAATAAATAGAGACTCTCCATCCTGTGACTGTTCTTGTAGGTATGAGTTCATTATTTTTATTTTTTATTATGGTCATACCTCTTTTCTTTGGTACTACCTGTACAGGACTTACCCAAGGGCTATCAGATATTGGATAAGTGATACTTGCCGCTAGAAGTTTCACTATTTCTTTCTTGACAGCTTCTTTCATTGCTGGGTTAAGTCTCCTTTGGGGACTATTGGTTTTTAATTATCTTCCATAAGGATTCTATGCGTGCAAATAGACAGACTGATTCCTTTGATGTCAGCTTTAGTCCACCCCAAGGCTCTTTTGTGTTCTCTTAAAACTCTAATTAGTTTTATTTCCTGTTCTGCAGTTAGAGAAGATGAAATAATTACCGGAAATAATTCAGGTTCAAGAAAGATATATTTCAAACGAGAAGGAAGAGTTTTGAGTTCAATTTTCGGTTGAACTTCTTCTGGTGAGATTTTCTCATTTTCTGAATCTTTTTCTAGTGTTTCAGCTTCTTCTCTGATTGTGGAACTTTCATCACTTGTGGTACCTGACCTGACCAATCATCTTTTTAATGAATCAGTAATTAATTGATTATTCTTCAATTCATCTACAAGGTCATCTAGTAAGTCAATTTGAAAACAAGATGATGATGACTCATTCCCAGGAAATTTCATCATTTTCTACATGTCAAAAATTACTCTCTCCTCATCAACTTGCAATATTAATTTTCCTTGATGTACATCAATAATCGCCCTTCCTGTTGCGAGAAATGGTCTACCTAAAATTAATGGTACCTCAGTATTTTCTTCCATTTCTAGTACTATAAAATCTACTGGGAATACAAATTTATCTACTCTAACAAGGACATTTTAAATTATTCCTTTGGGTCTCTTAGTACTTAAATCAGCTAATTGAAGAGACACACAAGTATCTTTCATTTCACCAAGTTCCAATTTCCTGAAAATTGAGAAAGGCATTAGATTTATTGAAGCACCTGAATAACATAATGCCTTTTCAAAGTGAGCACGTCCCACACTACAAGGAATTGTAAAACTTCATGGATCACCAAGTTTCTGTGGAAGCTTATTTTCAAGTGTAGCACTACATTTTTCAGTAAGCTTAACCACTGAAACTTCTTCCAATTTTCTTTTACTTGACAAAATTTCTTTGAGAAATTTAGCATATGAGGGCATTTGTGTCAAAGCTTTTGTGGAAAGTATGTTAATGTAAGGTTTCTTCAAAATATCCAGAAACCTTGAAAATTGTTTGTCAAGATTTTCTCTTTTCAGTTTTTGGGGAAAAGTGTAACGACCCAGCCGGTCATTTTGCGTATTAAGACCCCGTTCCCTTAAGTGAAACCTTCCATAGCGGCTATTCATTCTTTATGATTTGCGGGAGCGGGTGGTTTGGGATTTGGGAACGGTTTGAGTGGTTTAGGAACACTTATTAAGGTTGGCATATTTATCCAAGTTTGACTTCGGTCAACATTTCGAGCAAACGGCCTCAGACAAGATTTCATACGGCGTATGTTCTGACAGCTCCAGTAGCTTTGTACGGCGATTTCGTACCTGGGCGTATGTTCGGCACGGGTTTTCGATGAGCCGAGAACATTTTGGCGCCCGAAATGGAAATCAAGATTTCCTAATGTTGGAAATTTGGGTTGGGACGTGATTTTATGCTATTGAGGTCTGAACAGAATTCCGAGACCGGGAATAGTTTCGTATGGTTATTTATGATTGGTATGCAAAATTTGAAGTCATTCAAAGTAGTATTGGTCAGTTCGGCACATCATTATAGAAATCTAGAATTTTAAAGTCTTAAGTTATGAATTTAGGGGTTTTGGGGTCTGATTTTGGGTTTTAACATTGTTTTGAATGTTCCGTAGGCTCGAGCAAGTCCATATAATGATTTGGGACTTATTGGTATATTTCTACGGGGGCTCGGGTGGGCCCAGGTGCCTCCCGGAACCCGCACGAGGCCAAAACCCAGCTAAAACACTGTTGGTGCAGCTGTAGCTGGTGTGGCCTCAGGTGCGGTTGCCCAGCCGCAGGTGCGGGACCTCTCCTGCGGTCCCAGCCTCGCAGGTGCGTAACTTCCACAGGTGCGGACCATTTTCCGCAAGAGCGGCACCGCAGGTGCGGTCCACAACTCCGCAGGTGCGAAGCCAGCTCTCCTGGCCATTTTCCGTAGGTGCGGCCATTTCCTCGCAGGTGCGGGACCGCATGTGCGGTCCCAGGGTCGCAGGTGCGGAACCCCTATTGGCAACCTGTATTTAAGTGTCAAAACTCGGGTTTTTATCATTTATACTCATTCCAACCTCCATTGAAGGATCCTAAAAGCTTGAGAAACCATTCCTCGACCCATTTTCAGTAGAGGTAAGTAATTTCATCTATTTTACTAGTTTAATTCATGAATTGTCAAGGAAATTAACTACTAATCTTATAAAAATCTAGGGTTTTAACAGTAAATTGGGATTTTGGAAAAAATTGGTGAATTATCCGTTCTAAGCCATGAATTCAAGTAAAACTTGCATAATTATGATCCTTAGGCTCCGGCTAAGTGATTCCTTCAAGAATTTTCGAAATCTGAACATGTGGGCCCGGGGTCGAAATTCCAAAATCCTTCAAGAAGGCCTAATTTTGGGATTAGTTGTTAATTCTTCCTCCTTGATCTTAAATTGATTCAATTATGCTATATTTGGCTAGTTGCGAGCCGTCGTGGGTAGATTTCGGAGATTCGGGCGCAGCCTTGATCCAAGGGATGTTTTCATCATGAGGTGAGTCTCCTTTCCAACCTTGTAAAGGGGTAATGTCCCCATAGGTTTCTTATTTGCTATGTATACATTTCGTGGGGGCCGCGTACGCACCAAGTGACGAGAGTCCGTACGTGACGACTATATTGTTATGTCGGGTAGCTTTAGGACTCACGAGCATGCCTCTATGTACCTTATTTGTACCTTGTATGTATTATATGTTGTGATTTCTATTGAGATGACATGAAAAGGTGAAACATTACGATTTAAGTCCAAGTTGGCTATCAGTGGTATTGGCACAATCCTGTTGAGTTCACCGTTGAGTCGGTACACATATGTACCTATATATGTATAATCGCATAATTTTGATCCTTAGACTTCGGTAACTCATTTCTTCAAGAATTCTCAAAATCTGAACGCGTGGGCCCGAGGTCAAAATTTCTAAAATCGTCAAGAATGTTTAAATTTTGGAATTTCTTGTTAATTCTTCATTTTGGAACCTAATTGAGTCAATTATACCATGTTTGGCTAGTTGCGAGCCGTCGAGGGTAGTTTCAGAGTTCGGGCGCGTTCTTGATCCGGTCCTTAGTCTGAGGACTGCTTTTGTCGAGGTTAGTCTCCTTTCTAACCTTGTAAGAGGGAATTGTCCCCATAGGTATTCTATGTGTTATATGTGTTGTCTTGGGGGCTATGTTCGTACCACGTGACGAGAGTCCGTACGTAGCGACTACATTGTTATGTCCAGGTAGTTTTAGGGCCAAAACATGCCTTGTATTCTGCTTTGAAATGCTTTACATGTTATAAATTCTTGCTTGGATATAACATTGTTTCCTTGAGTATTTCATTGATTAAATATTTGGAAAGATTTGATATGTGAAGTGAACCTAATATTTGGAGTACGTATGTTGTCGCTTTGCAAATTTACATTCCGCAAGTGATGTGTAATCCCTTTCACTCTTATGGGAGTGAGCCGTACGCCACGATGGACTTTATAGTGCACTCTTGGTACGGGCCAGTCGATCCCCGACAGTGCACAGGGAATTAATTGATAATGCACTCTTGGTTCGGGCCGGTCGATCCCCCGCAGTGCATGGATGATGTTATATTATGATACGATATGAATGCATTGATAGACGCACTTTTCGTACGGGCCAGTCGATCCCCGGCAGTGCGTAGATATGATTATTGTTAAGCATGCACTCTTGGTACAGGCCGGTGGATCCCCGGTAGTGCATATCTATTCTTCCTAATGACTCCAGCCAATTGTCTTATTCTTATGTGCGCATGGCTGCTCGGTACTGTTTCCTGACTTATGATTTGACGATTGTCTTGAGAAAGAATAAAAAGGGAAGTTGCTATTATTTTAATATTTATTTGGAAACTCTGTGATTTCTCCTTATCAATTGTACTATGTTACATGTCTACTGCTTTCATTATATCCTGTCCTACATTATTATTGTTGGACCTTAGCGAGTATCGAGTCGACCTCTCGTCACTACTTCTTCGAGATAAGACGGGATACTCTCTAGGTACATATTTATATATATGTACTCATGCTTCACTTCCTTTTCTTTTCTGTACTTGACTGTACAGGTCCGGAGGTTGGTACGTCTGGTTATCAGGCTGGTAATAGATATTGACTGAGTGGTTATACTTCACGGTGAGCTGTCCTTTCGGGCGACTTTCTGGAAGCACCCTAGAGTTTCCTTTATTATATTCTCTGTCTTTTACATTCAGACCAAGGCTAAGTATATATATTTTGTTGTATATTCTATAGTTTCCCGTACCACTCGTGACACTAGATCCTGGCACACACGTAGCGTATATTTTGGGTATCGGGTTCTATAACTATGTATATGTTTTATCTTGCCAGACATTCGTTATATCTTACTATCGTATCAGGCTATTATTGGGTTTAGTTGTTCTAAACTGGAATTTTTGACTTGTTTAAGTTAAACGGGAAGGGTAACACTTAGTGTGATCCACATCGGCTTGCCTAACCCCGTTGTTGGGTGCCATCGCGATCTGAGTTAGGATTTTGGTTGTGACATATCCGAGCCATAAAAACCACATTTTGAGGTCATTTACCTATAAGTCAACTTCCGGTTGACTTACCCAACTATTAAACAATGTTAAGAGATTGCGTGTCTCATTTCTCTCCAGAACCACTCCGAACCCGAGCCAACCACCCTAACACAACATGAAATTGCTGAAGCATACATGATGAAGCAGGAATGAGGAAAATGGGCTAAAACTCCTGGAACGACCGATCGGGTCGTTACATATACATGAAAGATTAAATCATAGGTTCTTATAAGTACGAAGATTATGTTCACAGTCTAATGATTGAACTAGACAAATCATCAGGAATGATTATAACACAAGATCAAATGTAATTTATCATGATCATGGGAATTAATTCCGACTTCTTGTGCTAGTGAATTTTGTATATATAGAACATACCAAGTAGATATAAGTATTGTATATTGACTTGTCACATCCCGACCTCGGGGAGTGAGACCGACGCTCAAGCGAGATACCCTAGTCGAGCAATCCTGTACAATGTCGTCCGCGCAGTTCTCCCATAAATAAAGAGAATATACATTTCATTACTTAGGTGGTATGAGGTCATATGAATAACTCCATTCATTTCCATTAGTTACGTCGTTAAAAAGTCTCAAAAATAGTACACTATACATTCGTAGTTGAAGCGGTACATATGATACAATTACAACACTTTTAGTTTAACTTTCCCAAAACTAAATACAACCCACACTATTTCTACAGAGCCTCTAACGGAACCAAAAGAGTGCTACGATAGTGCAGACAATAAGACCCGGTTGTACCTCAAAATGCTATGTACAAAAGACAAGAGATAGAGGACCCAAAATGAAGTGGGTTTCACCAAGTGAGCTGAGGACAGGGTGTGTTGCTATCACGGATCAACACCATCTGCTATAGAACCACCTACATCCATTAAAGATGCAGTGCCCCGGGAAAAAGGGATGTTAGTACATATAGAATAATACTAGTATGCAAAACTAAACACCCTCTCAATAGAACGATTAACAATAAATGAAGAAGGAAATATGAAATCAATAAGAGACTCAAATAGTATCAAGCTGTCGAGTTAGAGGAAAGAAAAATTACAAGTAAGTTTCAATATTTTTAAGCTGGGAGATCTTTAGCGCTGATACACCACCCTATGTTTAGCACGAGGTTCGATCTCAGCCCGAACGGCTAAGCAACCTCACCCCGAGACATCTACTCACAATTACCACCATGTGTGCAGCATGGCATCCGATCTCGACCTGATAGTCTAAGCCGTCTCACCACAATGTCGTGTGGGTCGACATCACATCACACTAGCAATTATCTCATCCCATTTAAGGGGAAATGTCACGACCCAAATTCCCAACCCTCGGGATCTTGATGGCGCCTAACACCATACTTGCAAGGCAAGCCAATGTTAGAAATTAATTAACTATTTTATTCATAAATTCATTTTAAAAATAAGTAAGTGGTTTTAAAATGATACAAAATCTAATATTGTCCAATAAATGATATCAAATTTGAATACTCGAAATAATGAAACGAACAACGAACTAATACTAATATCTATCTAACTAGGGTCTAGAGTCACAATTCATGAACTACTAAAGAATGCTACAAATAATTGGGCTGAAAGAAAATATTTTTTTTTGAATGAAATAAAAATATAAATAAGTAATAAAGAAGGACTTCACGAATCTGTGGACACAAGCAGATCTACCTCGTGTCTCAGTGCAAATACTCGGCTACTACTTGAAACTCAACTGTAGCCGGAACCTAGATCTGCACAAGAAGTGCAGAGTGTAGTATCAGTACAACCGACCCCATGTACTAGTAAGTGCCGAGCCAAACCTCGACGAAGTAGTGACGAGGGCACAGTGGGGCATTTACAACATAACCTGTAAACAAAGTATAATAAAGCAAGAAGGGAATAGTAAACTAATTAAAGAGTAACTTGCAAAAATTAATAAAACAACTCGGTTAACTTTCAAAATCTCATCTATAACCAATCCTCACGTAAATTTCCAAATTTCCGAAATTAAACAACGGTAAAAGCAGAGTACGGGAAGCAATAGAGTAAAACAGTAAGTTTTCCAGTCTTTATCATATAATCAGCAAAACATGAATACCCTCCCTTATTGCTCTTTGTTGAGGCGTGCAACACGCTCCCACCTCTCCACCCTTATTGCTCCTCCCTATATATATATCACCCTTATTTCTCCTGTTGGGGCGTGCAACCCGATCCCACCTGTCCACCCTTATTACTCCTTGTTGCGGTGTGCAACCCGCTCCCACCAGAAATTCACATCTCTTTATTTATAAAAAAATATTTCATAATTTAGGTCAAAGCCTTTCACAATCTTTGTGTCTCAACAAGAAAGCTGTACTATTCATCAATTATCATTTCACAATGAAATCCACCGGAATGTGTCGTAAAAAAACTATCAACCAGCTTAACCTTTTATGTACCACAACGAAGCCAAGGGAACAACTAACACTTCCAAAATACTTGAAACAATATTTAACAACAAGTTAACGAAAACAAGTAGACATGGAGGCATAAAAATCATGAAAACAATTAAGCCAGGAATCAAACAAATTGGGAACAGGGAAGGGATCATGTTCAAGTTTTGGTGGTGCATAGATACTCGTCACCTCACATATATACACCACACACATGCAAATTCACATAGCATTTAAGTTGGGGATTCATATTCCCTCAAGTCAAGGTTAAACTAAACACTTACCTCAATTCTGTAGGTATCTCACTGCTCAATCACAGGTTTTCCCTTAGAATTTTCCTTCAACTCACTCGCATATAATCACAATTGGTTTAACATCATTAATTTATGCCAAAGGAATTAACTATAATGAAAAATTATGATTTTCCTATGTTTTCATATCGAAAGTCAAAAAATTTACCCCGGCCCACTTTGTCAGAACTCGAGGTTCGGACAAAATTTCGTTTACCCATTCTCCCCCGAGCCCGGTTATACAAATTGGTTTTGGAATCCGACCTTAATTCGAGGCCTAAATTCCCAAATTTTGAAATTCCTAAGTTCAACCCAAAATCCCAAATTTTTACCATGAAATTTTCTAGATTCTGTGATTAAATCTTGTAAAAAGTAGTGAAGGATTGAAAGATATGAGTTAGAAATCACTTACCTATGATTTGGGGAAGAAAAATATTTTGGAAAATCGCCTCTTCCATTCTAGGGTTTTATTATTTTTAAAAAGTGGTAAAATAATAAAAAGTCCTCTTTTTATACGTATGCCTCAAGTCATGTCACTGCTATCAACGGAATAATTTCACTAACGCGGAAGTCCAGGCCTTGCCCGCAGCTGTCAGCAGAAAGTGGGCGCGACGGTGGAAGTCTGGCCTCAACAACCGCTGTCAGCGGAAATCCACGCGCTGCAGCGGAACTTGCTCCGCTTTCACAGAATTCCCAGCGTGGCCGCACTTCCAGGTTCAGAGACCTGCGATTCTGCAACTTTTCAAGTCCATGTATTTTTCTAAGTATTAAAACACTCTGTCGCCTACCCGAAACTCACCCGAGTCCTCGGGGCTCCAAACCAAACATGCACGCAAGTCTAAAAACATTATACAGACTTGTTCGTGCGATTAAATCACAAAAATTAACATCAGAAAACTATGAATTTAACATCAACCTCATGATTTTCCTCAACAACACTTAAATTTCACTATTTCTCAACTGGACATTCGAATCATATCAAATCTACTCCGATTCTCACCAAATTTCACAGATTGTACTTAAATATCATAACAAACTTGTAGCGGGCTCCGTAACCAAAATACGTGCCCGATACCAACGGTTTCAAACATTAATTCATTTCTTTATTTCATTGAATGTCCAGCAAAACAATTTTCTTCAAAAATTGATTTCTAAGGTTAGGGACTTCAAAATTTAATTCCGGCATACTCCCAAGTCCTATATTTTACTGCAGACCTCCCAGGACAGTCGGAACATAGATCCGGGTTTGTTTGCTATAAATTTTGACCAAAGTAAACTAAAACCTAATTTTAAAGTCCAAAATTATTATTTTCATATCTTTCACATAAAAGCTTTCCGGTTTACGCTCGGACTACGCACGTAAATTGAGGTGAATCAAATTTATATTATTAAGGCTAATGAGCCTAGAATGGAGTCTTAATTCATAAGATGACCCTTTGGGTCATCATAATCTCCACCTCTAAAACAAACGTTCATCCTCGAACGAACATAGAAAATTATCTTAACTGGCAAACAAGTGAGGATATCTACTCTGCATGTCCGACTCGGACTCCCAAGTAGTTACCTTAACGGGCTGACCTTTCCACTGCACTAGAATTGAAGGATCACTCTTTGACCTCAACTGACGAATCTGCCGGTCTAAAATGGCTACCGACTCATCCTCATAAGTCAAATCTTTGTCCAATTAGACAGAACTGAAATCTAACACGTGGGACGGGTCACCATGATATTTACGGAGCATAGACACATGTAATATGTCACGATCCCAAATCAATAGGTTCTGTGATGGCGCCTATCATAAAACTAGGCTAGACCTCTAATACAATGAAATCAACATTTTTCTGTTTTATAGAAATATAGTCTCAAATTCTAACAAAATTCACTTTTTAAGAAAAGTTCGACAAGAATAATAATCCAAAACGATCAAAATCTAATACCGACCCATACCTCTAGAGTCAACTGTCATGAGCATCTAAGACGATAAATGCGACGTATAAGAAAGTGAGTTGCTACTAACATAAGTCCAAAGTATGAAAAATCTATGAACTGAGGAATTACTTTCCTGTTTATTAACGTAGAAAACCGTTGCCTTTATTGCATTTCGTAAACTGATAAATTAATTTTTTTTCTCAAATTAATTACGATAGGAGATTAATTTAATTCCGTAAGCAAGACTCAACACCTCCCCAGAACCCGGTGACACAAGTACATTAGCAGTTTCTAAGAATTTAAGCAATTATACAACTATTGTCCGAGAAGTAAATGGGACAAAGACAACAATGATACAAGTAAAGATATGGAAAGAAGGAGACTCTATCAACTGTGGAACGCCTCCGGATGAATGCATCCTGAGTAAGTCTCCGAATTAATTTCAGAACTACGCAGGAACCTGTGCAACAAAAATGCATAGAAAATGTAGCAAGAGTACATATATATATGTACCCAGTGAGTATCCCATCTAAACTCGAAGAAGTAGTGATGAGAAGTCGACTAGATACTCACTAAGGTCCAACAATGGAATATAAACGAGATATGACTAAAACAGTAGGAATGCGAAACAGTAAACAAAAAGTACATGAACACATAATGTAATACAAGTAAGAATCCCAAGTACCAATTTCTCATATTCAACAATACCTGCCAATCCTGTCAAATGTGATCCAGACTCAAGTGTACGTATACCGACACGGACAAGACAATCGACCGGAGTCATAAGGTAGGTCATAAGGACTGAGGTCATAAGCTCCCCACGATCGCGAATCATACATGCGACTCGTGTGCTGACTCGATAGTAATAAGCTCCCCACGGTCGCACATCATTCCTGCGACTCGTGCTGACTCGATAATCAATATGTATAAGTTGACCCATGATCACGCATCCAGTCCACGATTTGTGTGATGACTCGATAATAATAAGCTCCCCACAGTCCCGCATCATGCCTGCAACTCGTGTGCTGACTCAATAATAATAAACTCCCCACGGTCGCGCATTATGTATGCGACTCGTGTGCTGACTCAATAATAATAGTAATCATATATAGGTACCTATGGGTACCGACTCAACCGTGAACTCAACATAATCGTGTCAATATCATATCACTGATAGCCAATTAAGATTTACATCATCATATTTCATCTCATTCATGATATTTCAATCGTAAACACAATTTATAATACATACAATGATCCAAATAAGGAACATAATGGCATGCTCGTGAGTCCTACGGCTACCCGACATAGAAATATAGTCGCCACGTACGGACACTCATCACTTGGTGCGTACACGACCCCACAACATGTACACATAGCAAGCAAGGAACCTACGGGGACATTTTCCCGCTTACAAGTTTGGAAAGGAGACTCACCTCGACGAAGTCACCTCTCGGATCAAGGATCGGATCAAGGATGCGCCTGAATCTTCGAAACTACCCTCGACGGCTTTAAACTAGCCAAAATATAGAATAATTGAATCATTTTAGGTTCCAAGAAGAAGAATTAACAAGAAATTCCAAATTAGCATTCTTGAAGGAATTAGGAATTTCGACCCCGGGCCCACACGTTCGGATTTCAAAAGTTCTTGAAGAAATATATTACCTGAAGCCTAAGGACCGTAATTACATGATTTCCACTAAATTCCATGGTCTTAGAAGTAAATTCCCCAATCATCCCAAGCCCTAAGAATTCTTACCAATTCCCATGATTTTGATATTCTTAAGGGTTAAACTAGTTGAATTTCTATACATAATTATGAATTTAGAGAAGAATTTTACTAACCTTTGATGATAATAACCTTGGACAACTTTTCACCAGCCTTAAGGTACTCTAATGGAGTTGGGAGATGAAATAATGAAGAAAACCCGTAATTGGTATATTTAAATGAGTTTCCTACAGGGGTTTCCGCATCTGCGACATTGGGACCGCAGGTGCGAGACCGCACCTGCGAGGATTTGGTCGCCCCTTCGGAAACGGGCCTGGGCCCCTGGGCTCGCACCTGCGACTGGGAGACCGCAAGTGCGGTCACACCAGATGCAGCTGCAGCAGCAATGGTTTTTTCTTGCTTTTGGCCTCGTGCGGGGTCCGGGAAGTCCCCGGGCCCACCCGAGCCCCCGAAAAAATATACCAACAAGTCCCAAATGATAAGACGGACTTGCTCGAGCCTGCGGAACACTCTAAACATCGCTAAAACTCCAAATCACTACCCAAAACCCCCGAAATAAAACTTAAAGCTTTAAGAAATTCTAGATTTCATTTCATTGTGCCGAACAGGTCTATACTACTCGGAATGGCCTCAAATTTTACAAACAAGTCATAAATGACAATACAGAACTATTCCCGGTCCTAGAATTCCGTTCGGACCTTGATAGCACAAAAATCACATCCCAACCCAAATTTCAAATATAAGGAAATCCTGATTTCCATTTCGGGCGTCGAAATGCTCCCGGGTCATTAGAAACCGGAGCCGAACATACGCCCAAGTCTGTGCTAGCGAGCTGGTACGGTACATGGATCTGCACACAGAGGTGCAGGGAGTAATGTGAGTAAACCAACTCAGTAAGTAACCAAAGTAACTACAAACTTGAGTGCAATGTCGAGCATTTATAAATCATAATTTCATAAAAATAGTTATTCAACTTTTTATTATAAGGCTCAGTATAGAGAAGAGTGAGAAAAACAGTAAATTTCATAGTGCAATAGCCTTTCAGGCACAGTATCACTCATAACAAGGTCCCTCAGTCACTCGTGACTCCACTATCTGTATTCCATGCTCACACTAAGAACACTCACTCAACAAGTACCAGATATCCACACAACTACTGCAACGTGCAGCCCGATCCGAATAACATATGCTACGGCGTGCAGCCCGATCCAATATATATATAGTTGACTGCGCCCAGTGGGGGTGTATAAACTCCAAAGGGGCTCCTACAGCCCAAGCACTATATTGCTGCGGCGTGCAGCCTGATCCAACATATATACAAATGTTGCGGCTTGTAGCCCAATCCATATAATATCTGCTGCGACGTGCAGCCCGATCCATGACTATTCTCAGAAACTCGGCTCTCGGCCTCACTAATTCATCCTCACAGTCACTCAGACCCACTCATCTCAGCATTACAAGACTCAGCCCAAAATACCTCACCATACTCCAAAACAGTGAAATTACAGTGAAATAGCAACAAGTAATAGACAAGACTGCGTTCATAAGTTTTCTATCAAAAACAGTGTGAGGATAGTGTAAAAATACCCCTGAGGGTCTAAACAGATCAGCACGAGGCCCCAAACATGGCTTACAACTCCTAAATAAGTATAAGTCTCTAAATCACATGATATCTTATGATTTTAAATCAATTATGCGGCTTAATAATCGCTAAGGGACGGACCAAGTCACAATCCCTATCGGTGCACGCACACATACTCGTCACCTAGCATGTACGTCACTGCATTTACCAAAACAACACAAAATATCGCAGTTTACACCCTCAAGTCTAGAGTTAAAATCATTACTTACCTCAAAACGGTCCGAAAACTACTTCGTGATGCTCTTGCCCCTAGAATTCGCTCCCAAAAACTCCGAGTCTATCAAAATTAGATTAATAACATCAAAATTTGCTAGGGAGATGAAACCCAATCAAAAACTATCAAAATTAGGCACAGTTCTCGAAATTAACCAAACCCGACCCTGGGCCCTCGTCTCGAAATTCGATAAAATTTACACCACAAGAATCCTCATCCTCCCACAAGTTTAATTGTAATGACCAAGCCGGTCGTTTTGCATATTAGGATCACATTCCCTTAAATGAAACCTTCCATAGCGGCTATTCGTGCTTTATAACTTGCGGGTACGGGTGGTTCGGGATTTGGGAATGGCTTGGTTTAGGAACACTTGGTTCCTAAGGTTGGACTATTTGGTCATGTTTGACTTTGGTCAACATTTTGAGAAACCGACCTCAGAATCAAGTTCTGACAGCTCCAGTAGCTCCATATGATGATTTCGGACTTAGGCGTATGTTCGGCTCGGGTTTTCGATGACCGGGAGCATTTCGGCGCCCGAAATGGAAATCAGGATTTCCTTATGTTTGAAATTTTGTTTGGGACGTGATTTTATGATATCGAGGTCAGAATGGAACTCCGGGATCGGGAATAGTTTCGTATGGTCATTTATGACTTGTCTGCAAAATTTGAAGTCATTTCGAGTTGTATAGGTTAGTTCGGCGCATCGTTATAGAAATACGAAATCTTAAAGTCTTAAGCTATGAATTCAGGGGTTTTGGAGTGTGATTTCGAGTTTTAGCGTTGTTTCGAGTGTTCCGTAGGCTCGAACGAGTCCGTCTTATGATTTAGGACTTATTGGTATATTTGGACGGGGGCTCAGGTGGGCCTAGGTGCCTCCCGGACACCACACGAGGCCAAAAACTAGCTAAAACAACTAGTGGTGCAGCTATTGCTGGCGTGACCGCAGGTGCGGTTGGGCAGCCGCTGGTGTGGGATCGCTCCTGCGGTCCCTGCCTCGCAGGTGCGAAAACCATGGGCCCCCATTTCTTCGCAGGTGTGGACCTCCTTTCTGCAGGAGCGAGTCCATCGGTGCAGAATTCCCTCCGCAGGTGCGACCCCATCCCCCCTTGCCCAATTTCCGCAGGTGCGAGCCCCAGCCCATAGACGCGAGACCACAAGTGCGGTCCAAGGGTCCGCAGGTGCGGAATCACTGTAGCAGGCAGTATACAAGTTCCAAACTCGGGTTCTTCTTCATTTTTCTCACGTTAAGACTCCATTAAAGAGCTCATAAACTTGGGAAAATCTGTCCTTGATCCATTTCAAGTAGAGGTAAGTAATTCCGCGAGCGATATGTGATTCCCCCACACTCATGGGTGCGGGTCGTACACCAAGGCGGATTGAAAGACACAATTTTTGTTCTGGCTGTTCGATCCTCGACAGTGCGCATATATGGATTTGGCTATGGTAAGCATGCACTTTTGGGACGGGCCGGTCGATCCCCGGCAGTGCATAGCTAATTCTCCTTATGACTCCGGCTGGTTGTCTCCTTCTTATGCGCATCTGATTATGTTGTGTTATTTCTGGGATGTTGGTGACATTTATATTTGGGGAAGGAAAAGAGATCATTGTTAACTATTGCCTTATATACTTGGCTGTCAGGTGATTCATCTATATACATATATTTCTTTTCATTTGTTTTACATGTCTTCCATCTCACGGGGTATTCTATCATATATTCCATTATTGGACCCTAGTGAGTGTCAGCCGACCTCTTGTCACTACTTCTTCGAGATAATACTGGATACTGGGTAAATATTTATTTATTTACTCATGCTGCACTTCTTCTTTTTCTGTACTTGATTCTACAGGTCCCGAGGCTGGTACATCAGATTATCTGGTCGGTGCTAGATACTGATCTTTGTGATTAGACTTCACGGTTAGCTGCTCTTCCTGGCGATCTCCTAGCAGCACCCTGAAGTTCCTTATGTTATTTTCCCCGTCTACTTTATCCGGACTGTGGATTTGTATATATTTATATCTTATGTATTCTGATAGTTTCCCGTGAGCCTCGTGACACTAGTTCGTGGCACACACGTAGTGTATATTTTGGGTTTTGAGTGTATATATTACACGGACATGCCTATCGTTTGGTTCACGCACTTATGGTTTTATTTCATATCACATGCTATCATTATGTTCATATCTGGTTAAAATTGTTTAAATGATGAAATATTAAGTAACTAGGGATAGTAACAATTAGTGAAACTAATTTTGGCTTGCCTAACCTAGTTGTTGGGTGCCATCACGACCTGAAGTAGGATTTGGGTCGTGACAATGTGATATTAGAGCCTTAGGTTCACGTAGTCTCACGAGTCACGAGAAGACCCAGTAGAGTATTGCAGGTCGGTACAGAGACGTATGTACTTATCTTCGGGAGGCTATAGGGTGTTAAGAAACTTCTCTTTGTTCATATTCTATCGTGCAATCAATGATGTACTCAAGTTTGATCTTCTACTCTCTCACAAATGGTGAGGACGCATGCATCTCATGTTCTTGATCCGAGAGAGGCTGCTACCCCCGCCGCTCGAGGCCGTGGTAGGGGCAGGGGTAGGGCTCCTGTTCGAGGTAGGGGCGAGGGCGTCCCAGAGCTGTAGCAGTTGCACGGCTTGAGGATCCTATTATCGAGGAGCAGGATGAGTTGCCTCGGGTTGCTCTTGTTCCAATGGATTTTATGACGGCGCCAGTCTTCCAGGAGGTCATGGGCCACATGTTGAGGTTCATGGAAACCACGTCTCAGGTAGGCGTACTTCCAGAAGATCCTGCCACTTCCCAAGCGGGAGGGGGAGTTCAGACCCCTACCGCTCAGGCCACCGGACAGGCAGCAGCACATCACACACCGGGTACACCGCCCGTGGGTGGGGTTCAGCCTATAGTAGCACAGCCAGATCCCAGGTCAGTTGCAGAGGGTGATCAGCAGAAGATGCTAGACAGATGGACCCGACTTCGCCCTCCAATCTTCGGGGGTGAGCGGGGTGAGGATGCCCAAGATTTCATTGACAGATGCAGGGATAGACTGCACAATATGAGGATATTAGAGTCACATGGGGTAGACTTCACCACATTCCAGCTTGAGGGTAGAGCTCACTGCTGGTGGAAGTCATATGTTCTTAGCAAGACAATAGATTCTCCTCATATCACCTGGAGTCAGTTTACTCAGCTATTCCTGGACAAATACATTCCACCGTCTGAGAGGGAGGAGCTTCGGGGCCAGTTTGAGAGGTTAGAGCAGGGGCAGATGTCTGTGACTGATTATGAGGTGAGATTTTCAGAGTTATCCCGCCATGCGCTTATGATATTGCCCACTGATGCCGAAAGGGTACGGAGGTTCATGGCAGGCTTGCATCCAGGTATGAGGACCTCTATGGCCAGAGAGGTAGAGATGGGTACCCCGTACCAGCTTGTCGTCGAGATAGCTCGACGGATTGAGGGTTACTGTCTGAGGAGCATGGAAGAGGGTCAGCAGGACAAGAGGGCCAGATTTACAAGTGACTTCAGGGGTGCTCTAGCTAGGGGCAGGGGTCAGTTTGGAGGCAATCAATTCAGTAGGCCTTCATATTCAGCACCTCCACTACCTAGGCCCCAGTTTAGTGCCATGCCAGAGCGTTCCTACCATCCTCCAACCATTCAGAGCACACCCAATGGTTATTCCGGCCATCAGGGATCCTCCGGTTCTTATTTCAATGCAATGCCCGAGGGTTGACATCACTCCCCGGCTATTCAGGGTTCTTATTCTTCAAGGTAGCAGATTATGGCACCTAGGGGTTGTTTCGAGTGTGGGGGGTTGGGTCATATGATTAGGCATTGTCCCAGATATCGGGGCAAGGTCGCGCAGCAAAGTCACCAGCCCATAATTTCATTACCAGTAGTTCGACCCCCTAAGGGTGGGGGTCAGGTAGGCAAGGGCCATCCTAGAGGGGGAGGCCAGTCAAGATGGGGTGATTCAGCTCCAGCTCGTCCTGGGGGAGCTCAGCCTTCAGGTTTTGCAGCCAGATTCTACGCTATTCCGGCCAGGTCAGATGTAGTGGCCTCAGATGCCGTGATTACAGGTATTATTTATGTCTGTGATAGAGAGGCTTCAGTATTATTTGATCCAGAATCTACATACTCATATGTTTCAGCATTATTTGCCCATTCTCTGGATGTTCCTCGTGATTCCTTGGGTTCTCGCTTGTACGTGTCCACTCATGTGGTCGATTCTGTGGTAGTAGACCGGGTCTACCGATCCTGTGTGATTACTTTCTGTGGGCTTGAGTCCAGAGCCGATCTGTTATTGCTTGATATGGTTTATTTCGAGGTTATTTTGTGCATGGATTGGTTATCTCCCTATCATGTTGTGTTGGATTTCCATGCCAAGACAGTTGGATTAGCCATGCTTGAGTCTCCGAGGATAGAGTGGAGGGGTTCTTAAGTTAGTGCATTCAGTAGGGTCATTTCCTATATGAAGGCTCGGCACATGGTCGAGAAGGGTTGTCTAGCTTCCCTTGCTTTTCTGCGGGACACCACTGGCGAGTCTCCTACCATTTATTCAGTGCCTGTTATTTGGGAGTTTCCAGATGTATTTCCTTCAAACCTTCCAAGGATGACTCCATATCGAGACATAGACTTCTGTATTGATTTGTCTCCAGATACTCATCCCATTCCCATTCCCCCGTATCGTATGGCTCCTAAGGAGGTAAAGGAGTTGACGGAGCAGCTTGAGAAGTTGTTGGCCAAGTGGTTCATAAGGACGAGTGTGTCGCCGTGGGGTGCTCCAGTCTTATTTGTGAAGAAGAAGGATTGGTCCATGCGGATGTGCATTGATTACCGGCAGCTGAATAAGGTGACCATCAAGAATATGTATCCTCTACCGCGCATTGATTATTTGCTTGACCAGTTGCAGGGTGCTCGTGTGTTTTCTAAGATTGATCTGAGATCGGGTTACAACCAGTTGAAGATTCGGTCATCTAATGTTCCGAAGACTGCATTTCGCCCCAGATATGGCCATTATGAGTTTCTAGTGATGTCATTCGGCTTGACTAATGCCCCAACATCATTTATGGACTTGATGAATAGGGTGTTCAGGCCGTGTATTGACTCCTTCTTCATTGTTTTCATTGATGGCATATTGATCTACTCACGGAGACGGTGTGAGCACGAGCAGCATTTGAGAGTTGTGCTTCATACCTTGCGAGAGCAGAAGCTATATGTTAAGTTCTCCAATTGCGAGTTTTGGTTGGAGTTTGTGGCATTTCTCGGGCATATGTTATCCGAAGAGGGTATCAAGGTTGATCCACAGAACATTGAGGCAGTTCAGAGTTGGCCGCGTCCTACTTCAGCTTCAGAGATTAGGAGTTTTCTGGGTTTAGCACGCTACTACCATCGGTTCGTGGAGGGATTCTCTTCTATTGCCACTCTATTGACTAGATTGATTCAGAAGAATGCCCCGTTTCGATGTTTCGACGATTCTGAAGTGAGCATTCAGAAGCTCAAATCAGCACTAACCTCAACACCAGTTCTATCATTGCCTTCTGAGTCTGGGATGTATACTGTATATTGTGATGCTTCACGCGTCGGGTTATGTTGATGCAGGATGGCAGGGTTATCGCTTATGCTTCGCGCCAGTTGAAGGTTCATGAAAAGAATTACCCTGTGCATGATTTGGAGTTGGCGGCTATTGTTCATGCTTTTAAGATATGGCGGCATTACCTCTATGGTGCGTCTTGAGAGGTCTACACTAACCACCGCAGTTTGCAGTACTTGCTTAAGCAGAAGGACCTTAATTTGAGGCAGCAGAGGTGGCTTGAGTTGTTAAAGTACTATGATCTCACTATTCTGTATTACCCGGGCAAGGCAAATGTAGTAGCAGATGCCTTGAGCAGGAGGGCGGCAAGTATGGGTAGCTTGGCCTACATTACAGCTAAGGAGAGACCTTTAGCCTTGGACATTCAGTCCTTGGCCAATCGCCTTGTGAGATTAGACCTTTCGGAGCCTCGTCGAGGTTTGGCTCATGTGGTTGCTCAGTCTTCATTACTGGGAGAGATTAAGGCTCGACAGTTTGATAATATATGTCTGGTAGAGCTTCGGGACACGATGGTCCAGGGTAGGGCCAAGGAGGTCACCTTGGGCGAGGATGGTGTTCTGAGACTCTAGGGACGATTATGTATTCCTGATGTTGATGGCCTGAGGGAGAGGATTCTAACAGAGGCGCACAGTTCTAGGTATTCAGTTCATCCAGGAGCGATGAAGATGTATTGTGATTTAAAGCAGCATTAATGGTGGAGGCGGATGAAGAAGGACATTGTTCAATATATGGACAGGTGTCTTAATTTTCAGCAGGTTAAGTACGAGCATCAGAGGCCAGGAGGCCTGTTTCAGCAGATGCCTATTCCTGAGTGGAAATGGGAGCGCATCACTATGGACTTCGTGGTTGGGTTGCCTCGGACATTGCGGAAGGTTGACGCGGTTTGGGTCATTGTGGATAGATTTACCAAATCGTCACATTTTATTCATGTGGCTACTACATACACTACAGAGAGGCTGGCTCATATTTATATTCGAGAGATAGTCCGATTGCATGGTGTGCCGGTGTCTATCATATCAAATCAAGGTCCTCAGTTCACTTCGCACTTCGGGAGAGCTTTGCACAGTGAGATGGGCACTCAGATAGACCTCAATTCAGCATTTCACCCTTAGACTTATGGACAGTCAGAGCGTACAGTTCAGATTGTGGAGGATATGCTCAGGGCTTGTGTGATTGATTTTGGAGGTCAGTGGGACCAATTCTTGCCCTTGGCGGAGTTTGCATACAATAATAGTTATAAGTCCAGTATCGAGATGGCTCCATTCGAGGCTTTATATGATCGACAATGTCGTTCTCCTATCGGGTGGTTTAAGTCTGGCGAGGCCAAGTTATATGGTACAGATCTAGTGAGAGATGCTTTAGAGAGAGTAAAGATAATTCAGGAGAGGCTCCGCACAATGCAGTCTAGATAGAAGAGTTACGCAAATCAGCAGGCATGTGATATAGCGTTCATGATGGGAGATAAGGTTATGTTGAAGGTTTCGCCAATGAAGGCATTATGAGATTTGGGAAGAAGAGCAAGCTGAGCCCCAGGTTTATAGGTCCCTTTGAGGTTTTGAGGCGGGTCTAAGAGGTCTCTTATGAGCTTGCTTTACCTTCAGCCTTATCAGGAGTTCATCCGATTTTCCACGTATCCATGCTTCAGAGGTATCACGCCGACTTCTCTCCCGTAGTTGATTACAAAATGATTCAGTTAGATGAGAAGTTGGGCTACGAGGAGGAGCCAGTCGCTATTATTGATAGGCAGGACCGCCAGTTGAGGTCCAAGACCATTTCTGCAGGTCTAGTGGAGGGGCCAACCAGTAGAGGAGGTGACTTGGGAGTCTAAGGAGGATATGCAGAGCAGATATCCACAACTATTCAACATTCCAGGTACGATTCTAGACTTGTTCGAGGAAGAACGTGTGTTTAAGAGGGGGAGAATGTAACGACGCAGCCGATTGTTTTGCGTACTAGGATCCCATACCCTTAAATGAAACCTTCCATAGAGGCTATTCGTGCTTTATGACTTGTGGGGACGGGTGGTTTGAGATTTGGGAATGGCTTGGATGATTTAGGAACACTTGGTTCCTTAAGGTTGGCCTATTTGGCCAAGTTTGACTTCGGTCAACATTTTGAGCAAACAAGCTTAGAATCAAGTTTTAACAGCTCAAGTAGCTCCGTATGATGATTTCAGACTTGGGCGTATGTTCGGCTCGAGTTTTTGATGACCCGAGAGCATTTCGGCCCCCAAAATGGAAATTAGGATTTCCTTATGTTAGAAATTTTGTTTGGGACTTGATTTTATGATATCGAGGTCCGAACGGAATTTCGGGACCCAAAATAGTTCCATATGGTCATTTATGACTTGTCTGCAAAATTTGAAGTCATTCCGAGTTGCATAGGTTAGTTCGGCCCATCGTTATAGAAATACAAAATCTTAAAGTCTTAAGTTATGAATTCAGGGGGTTTTTGAGAGTGATTTTGAGTTTTCGCATTGTTTCAAGTGTTCTTTAGACTCGAGCTAGTCCATCTAGGTATTTTGTAATGCTATGTGTACTTTATTTGGGGGTTACGTACGCACCAAGTGACGAGAGTCGGTACGTAGAGACTATTATTGACATGTCCGGGTAGTTAGGCTCACAACATGCTTTGTATTCTTTCTATACAGATATACACTCTCTTATCTGTTATGAATTCGTGTTATACTTGTATTGTTTCCTTAGAATGGTAAAGATTATGGATAGATAAAAAGGAAATGATTGTGAAAGGTAACTCTTAAGGTGGTTGTTTGTATATGTGATCACTTCGCAGTTCTTTATTCCGCGAGCGATATGTGATTTACCCCACTCTCATGTGAGTGGGCCGTACGCCACGGTGGATTGAAAGATGCACTTTTGGTTCGGGCCGTTCGATCCTCGGCAGTGTGCAGATATGGCTTTGACTATGGTAAGCATGCACTTTTGGGACGGGCCGGTCGATCCCCGACAGTGCATAGCTGATTCTCCTTATGACTCCGGCCAGTTGTCTCCTTCTTATGCGCGTCTGATTATGTTGTGTTATTTATGGGATGTTGGTGACATTTATATTTGGGGAAGGAAAAGAGATCATTGTTAACTGTTGCCTTATATACTTGGCTGTCAGGTTATTCGTCTATATACATATATTTCTGCTAATTTATTTTACATGTCTGCCATCTCACTTGGTATTCTGTCACATATTAGACTGGATAATCACTGGATACATATTTATTTATGTACTCATGCTGCACTTCTTCTTTTCCTGTACTTGATTATACAGGTCCGGAGGCTGGTACATCTAATTATCAGGCCGGTGCTAGATACTGATATGTGTGATTAGACTTCACGATGAGCTGTTCTTCCTGGCGACCTCCTAGCAACACCCTAAAGTTCCTTTTGTTATTTTTCCCCGTCTACTTCATCCGGACTTTGGATTCGTATATATTTATATCTTATTGTAAGCACCCGTAAATTTCCTTGGTTAAATATTGTCGAATAGTGTCCCCGTATTGTTTGTACTATGAAAAGTTTCTAAAAACATACCTAATATGATAGAAAGTACCCCCGGGAGTTGGTAAATAAAATTTTCTAGATTTGGGAGTTATGCAACTCACTATGCGATCGAATAGTGAGTATGCGGACCGAATAATGGTCGCATACTCAGTTTTGGGGCGTGACAAACTTTGTATCAGAGCCTAAGGTTTTAAAAAGGGACCTAGGATGTCGCGGAGCCGTGTCTAGTAGAGCCCTTCTTATTGGTGTGTTGTTGACCACACCCATAATTAGGGGGTTACACGGACATTTAGGAGATTATCCTTTTCTTTGTTGTTCTACATCGTGCGGTGAAGTGAAAAGTGGATATGTTCTTGTCTAACCCATGCTCTATCCGAAATTTTCAGAAATGGGACCTAAGAAGAGAGACAGACTCGTTCTTGAGACCAATACCACCCTAAGTGTGGCTGCGCATCATGTTCCTGACACCATGGGTGAGAGTGACTCCCCAGCTGTGAATCTTCCTGGCCCATCTATTCAAGATCAGAATGTGATTGTTCCTGCTGCGGCAGGGGGTGCTACTATCCCTCCTGCCGATGTTCCTAATCCCGATGCAGTTCCAGCTCCCGGTCCCGATGTTCCCGATGGGAACCTTAGAGGAGCCATTCATATGTTGACCCAGTTGGTGGCCGCACAGGCCTAGAGACCCCATGATGCCCCTGTGTCTTCCAGCAGACAGGGAGAGTCCGCCGGTTCCATGGTCAACCAGCTTCTGCGGTTGGCCCCTCCAGAGTTCTCCAGTACAGATCAAGGTGCCGATCCGCAGGGAGTTGAGTTGGCTTCCTACAGGTTGAGGGGTGCGGCATATTCATGGTTCGAGATGTGGGAGGATTCCCGAGGGGAGGGAAGTCCTCCGGCCAGATGGGATGAGTTTGTAGATGCATTAATGGACCATTTCTTGCCCGCCAAGACTATGGCATCCCGTGCCACCGAGTTTGATATCCTTAAGCACGGCAATATGAGTGTTTGGGAGTATCATATGGAGTTCATCAAGTTGTGAAACTATGCTCCTCAGCTAGTGTCGACCATGGATGCTTGAGTTCGACGGTTTGTTCAGGGTCTTAGTCCTGTGGTTGTGAATGAGGCCGCTACTGTAGCTTTGCACTCAGATATGAACTACCGAAAGAATGTGGGGTTCGCCCAGGCTACAGAGGCTATGAAGCTGAAGATTAGGACAGACAGGGAGATCAGCAGCAGGGCCTGATCAGTGGGTCATTCAGGAAGACCACTCCAGGGGAGAGGGCCATCAGGGCCATCTCGGTCATATGCTCAGTCCTCAGCGAGTGCACCGCCATCTGTGCACAGTTATCAGCAAAGCAGCCATATGAGACCAGGTTCAGACAGCAGGAGATCCCATCAGTCGAGTCAGTCCGCAGCAAGGTTCCAACAGTAGGAGAGGGATCCTTGCCCTAAGTGTGGGGGCTTTCATTCAGAGGCTAGTTATTTGGATCGCCAGGTATGCTACATGTGTGGGGAGAGGGGTCATCTTCAGCGAGACTGCCGTGCACCCAGTCAGGGCATAGGTAGGGGATTTGCCCAGTCATCCGGTTTTTCAGCCGCCACATCTTCAGTGCATTCTCGAGCTTCAGCAGGGTGCGGTGTATTTAGGGGTGGAGCGCGTGGTAGGGGCGGACCTAGCCGATTCTATGCTTTGAGTGGACGCCAGAGTACTGAGGCTTCTCCAAATGTTGTTACAGGTATCCTATTTGTTCAGAGTATTGATTGTTATGCTCTTATTGATCCGGGGTCCTCTCTGTCTTATGTCACCCCATTCGTTGCTTCGAATTCTGGGATAGAACCCGAACAACTTCATGAGTCATTCTCTATATCGACTCCGGTTGGTGATTCTATTATAGCCGCGAGAGTCTATAGGAATTGTGTTGTCACGGTATGTGTTCGCGCTACCACATCCGATCTTATTGAGCTTGGGATGGTTGATTTTGATATCATTGTGGGTATGGACTGGCTTTATTCATGCTTTGCCAAACTTGGCTGTCGAACGAGAGTCATGAGACTCGAGTTTCCTAATGAACTAATTGTTGAGTGGAAAGGGAATGGTGTGGTGCAAAAGGGTAGGTTTATTTCCTACCTCAAGGCTTAGAAGATGACTAAGAAGGGGTGTATCTATCACTTTGTCCGGGTTACGGACACCGCTTCAGAAGTGTCTGCCCCTGAGTCCGTGCCTGTCGTGAATGAGTTTCTTGAAGTATTTCCAGATGAGCTTCCAGGGATTCCGCCAGATAGGGAGATCGATTTCGGGATTGATGTATTGCCAGATACTCAGCCAATATCTATTCTACCGTACAAAATGGCGCCGACAGAGTTGAGAGAGTTAAATGAGCAGCTGAGGGATTTACTAGAAAAGGGGTTTATTCGGCCGAGTGTATCGTCGTGAGGTGCTCCGGTTCTTTTTGTCAGAAAGAAGGATGGGTCTCTTCGGATGTACATTGACTATCGGCAGCTCAACAAAGTCACCATCAAAAATAAATATCCTTTGCCTCGGATAGATGATTTGTTCGACCAGTCGCAGGGTGCAAGATTATTTTCTAAAATTGATCTACGGTCCGGGTATCACCAGGTGAAAATCAGAGAGAAGGATATTCCTAAGACCTCCTTCAGAACTCGTTATGGCCACTTTGAATTCTTGGTTATGTCTTTCGAGTTAACAAACGCCCCAGCAGCCTTCATGGATCTTATGAATCGGGTCTTCAAGTCGTTCTTAGATTCCTTCGTGATTGTTTTTATTGATGATATTCTTATTTACTCGCGGAGCCGAGAGGACCATGCTACTCATCTCAAGGCAATGTTGCAGACTCTTCATCAACACCAGTTATATGCTATGTTTTCAAAATGTAAATTTTGATTGGAGTCCGTCACCTTTTTGGGTCATGTGGTGTCAAGTGAGGGGATTGATGCGTGGCTAGAATTCATGATTTTAAGCATTATATACCTTGAATTTTATGTGCTTTAATGATAAAAATACACGTCGTATGTGCCTAATGGGGTTTATTTTATGTGTAGGTGAATTGGAAATGGAAATGGGGCTAAACGGATGCAAATACGTCGAAAAATATGCGAAAGGGGACACCCGGGCGATAGCTGGGCGACAGAGCCAAACAGCCTGACCCAGCCTGGCCTTAGCCAGGCGTTTGGGCTGAAACGCCAGCCCCACCCTGGCGTTAGCCAGGTGTTTGGGCTGAAACGCCAGCCCTAGCCTGGCGTTAGCCAGGCGTTTGGGCTGAAACGCCAGGGTCCCCAGTCGGCCAGAAACCGAGTTTTGACAGGTTTAAGTGTTTCCAAGTTGGAATAGAAGTCCTTTACACGTTTAGGGTTCATCCTAAACATATAAATAGACCCAAGGACATAACATTAGGGGATCTTATGCAGGATTGATGTGGAGGAACACACCACGCTTGAAAGAGGATTCTACTTAGTTTTTCTTCTCTTCTCTTCTTTTAGTTTTATAGTTTATTAGTTCTAGAGTTTTGGGTGTTACATGAACGTTGTAGTTGAAGCTTGAATTATTCTTATTGTTTTATCTTAATTGGTTTGTTTATTCAATCTTGTGCTTAATTATTTAATTGCTTGATCA
>ML394781.1:0-83287 GCA_005239525.1 Nicotiana knightiana | reverse complement strand
ATGCAAACCCATCAACCCTTTAATCATTTAACAGGTTATTGCCTAAATTCATACAATGATTTGCCTACTATTAGGAATTTCTTAAGGCATGAATCTGACCATTTATGGGTTCAGACTCCTGTCTTAATGCCTTTTGTAATAATAATCTAACTATTCTATAACTGTTTATGCATTATTATTGGGTGAGTCTGACCATGAATGGGTCAGACTTTCCATCTTCAAATGCCACATTAAACTAAATTTAGATCTTCATAGACACTTGCTATCTGAGTCCCTTTACTGATCCAAAGGATACAAATAAAAGCATTTTAACTATAAGTCCAAAATTGCTGCTTGGACAGTAATACCAATAGGTTTCTTAAGCATTCGCAGGATGAGTCATACCATAGAGGGGTTTGACCCAACCTTGATGATGTTCTTGCATCATTTTTGACAGAATAGGTTTTTACCTTTTATGGACTGAATCTGACCATAGAAAGGGTCAGATTCAACTCCATAAAGGTCCTATTCATCTCATAATTGTTCTGTGATTTTTGATTCTTTGGGCATTCTGGAGAAGGTGAATCTGACCATTTGAAGGGTTCAAATTCCCTACTCTCAAGCCATTGTTGGTTACCCATTTTTGTACCCTTAAGGGGTGACAAACTACTGTTTTAAGCACCTAAGATGGGGTGAATTTGACCATTATAGAGGGTCAAATTCATCTACCCTAGTGTTGTTTCATAAAAATATTTAGATATTTAAACCTAAACCAGACTAGTATTTAAGCATCTTTATAGGATGAACTTAACCATTAAAGGTTAAGTTTATTACCCTTTGATGCTATTTTCCAACACAACCATTGATTGCACAGTCATATAACTGACAGTTAAAAAATAGAATTATGTAAAATTCAGAGATTTAGAAACTGAACAAACATAATGCGTTACTCCCCATACATGCATATAGGTGTATATGGAAACAGGTCTAAACAGATAGAAGTACAGATCCATAGAGGAAAGGCAAACATATTTCACATTTTTTGATATTTCATAAAAAAATAAAAAAAACTCAGTTTTACATACCTTTAGAGTAAGACCACAACAAAAAAACTTGACCGAATAAAGGTCAAGCAATTGGGAGTCAGCAGAAAAGAAGAGAAACCCAGCAGCAACAAACATCAAACCCAAAGTAGAGAAAACCCAGGGGAAGATGATTTTTGAATACCCAAATGATTGAAATAAGACAGCAACCAAAAACCAAGTCTTTTTGGAAAGAAAATCACAGCTACAAGACAACCTAAGCTCAGATTGTTTCCCACTCCTGCTGTAAAATCATTTTCACTTATGTTTTCTCAGTTTTTAGTAGTCAAAGTTGTAATTTTCAGTCCAAGGGATTCATAGAAGAATCTAAGAAAAATCCCCCATCAGTGGTAAAAAGTGTGTGTATATATAGGGACATTTGGGATAGGATATGCTTAGCATATTCCCTATCCTAAATGAGCTTAAAAGGGTACAGGTACAGCTGTCAACCCTATCCTTTTGGGATAGTTGTACCTTCCAGAACATTCCAGCACTTGAAATTACCTTTCTATCCCTAAGTATCTGATTTCCTGATATTTATCTAATCTAGAAGGTTCTTTTGGGTGACAACTAATTATTTCTTAACTAAGGTTGAGTCAATTAAATGAAGATTATTTGAGTAAATGCCTAAAGTTGGCTTTGATACTACTTACTATGTTTAAGCCATTAAAGCAGCAATTTAATTAAACTTAAAGGAGGTTAGTCAAACCAGTTCTCTTAAACTTAGGCTAATTTAATTAAACTAAATGAATCTGCCTTAGTCCATTACCCTCAAGCTACTTGTTTTAAACAAATTTTATTTTCAGTTACATACTTTAAGAAGCTACCTAAGTTAATTTCTAGATTGAAGAAGTTGGAATCATTTAAATGTGAGTCTAAGTGAAACAATTATTCTTAAACTTAGTTAATTGATCTTAACTAGTTATCTAGGACTTAGATCAACTATGTTGTTTAGATGATTAAAAAAAAATTAAGTCTACTAGTTAAGTGTGACTTATTTCCTAATTAATTTAAACTCAAATTGACCACTATTTGAATTAAAATCAGTAGCTAATTGGTTGAAACAATTTCATTAGGTGTAATTAGGCTTATCCATTAACTCTTAGTCAATTGAGTGGTTAATCCTATGAAACTGAACTTTTAAACTATTTTGGTCATTCTAGGATCTTAGTTTGATTAAAGAAAGTTAGTTAGGTTAACAATTAGGTAATAAGTAACTCCATTCTAATTTAATTAATTAGTAGCTAAACTTTGTTGCCTTATCAAGGGTTGATTAATTTCAGATTAATCAATTACTTTAAACTTCTTAGACTTAGGTCAATTATACTGTTATTTAGTTCACATGTATACTTAATTAGTTGTGTATGATTGTCTAATTAGATTATTATTTAATTGCTTAGTCAGGGTGGATGGTTAACCCTAGATTACACTAAACTCAGAAGATGAATTAGAGTAAACAATCAATTGAGGGTGGGAAGGAGCGATAGTGAAGGCAGTCTAAAAACAAACTAAGCATGAATCAAATAAGTATAATCTTTAGTAAATCAATGGTGACTAACAAGAAAACCTAAAAATGATTAATCATGGTTGCAAAAACAGTCCGGAATTGCATAATGTGTTAAGTACTACATCAATCGAAAACAATGTGAATCAAAACAGAAAAGTCATATATGCAGTCAATGACGAAACCTAAATTAGGAGGTCTGATTAACAAGGAAAACCTAATTACTTAATATGACAAGAACAAGAGTCATGAAATATACTCAAAATTGAAACGACAAGGAAAAATATACACAGGTGGGGGAAGAAAACAACAGATCTACACATATCTTCAAAAAATAACTAAATCTAGACAGGTTCATGCCAATAAAACCAAAACAGTTAGAAAGGGAAGGGGCAGTAGCATTTAGGGACAATCAGTAAGGAAGAAAAACCTAAAACTAATCTCAGTTAAACAAATATCTTGTAACTAACATCATTTAGGAAAATAAATAGAAAACCTACAAAATCTAAACAATTAATCCAAACGGAAGACATAGATTGGTAGAAGAAATTTAATACTAGTCTAGGCGATTTATCTTACTAGAGAAGTGATTAAAAGAAACAAAGGGGAGGGGTACCAGTAAGATAAAACCATTTGGCCGGATTCGCCGGAGCTTGGCCGGACTTCGGTGGGTTTGAAAACGAGCCAAACCCACATGAATCAATTGCTCTTTTCAAGAGCAACTGACTCATGCGGGTCTGAGCCGTTGAAGGCCCTTGAATCAGTGCGCATGGGAGACTTAGGGTTTTGGAATCTCAGATCTGAAATTGGGGTTTTTGGGATGGTTTTTTGTTTTACAAGTCTAATAACAGGAGGTGGTTTAGGAGGTGATGGGGGTTGTGGGGTAGAGATTTGGGGTTGATTGGAGTGGTTATTGTGGCCGGACGGCAGTGGGTTTTCAAGGGCGGCTAGGGTTTAGGTTAGAGTTTGAGAGAGATAAAGGAGATGGGGGCGGCTAGGGTTTAGGTTGGGGTTGGGTTTCAGATTGAATGAGGGTATGGGGTGGGGTTCGGGCAATTAAATACTTGTTAGGTAGTTAGTTCCGGACCGTTGGATCAAAATGGTCCAACGGCTGAGGTGAGTGGAAGGCTAAACGGCGTCGTTTGGCTACTGGGTTTGGGCAGGTCGGGTGTAAGGGGTTTGGGCTGGGCTGTCTGAGTGCATAGAAAATAGGGGTTGGGCCTGGGTCTTTCTTGGCCCAGGTCCGATTTTGTTTTCTTAGTTAGTTAACTTAATTATTCTAATTAAATTAAACTCTAACTTAATCAAAAAATGTAGCAATTAATTTCAAACCTTATTTTTCATATATTTACATATTAATTAAGAATAAAACAACCAATTATATATTCTTAATTAAACCTATGATTTATCGAATAAAATGATTAATTTTTATAGTAATTAGTTATTAAAAACTACATTACGTTAAATACTCGTCATTTGTATATTATTTAATTAATTATAACTAATAACTTCATAATGCAAAATTTTCAATGATTTTGAAAGATGAATTATGGATATGCAAACAATGCAAATAATTCACAATTAATTACTGAAAAATCAACCAATATTCATAAAATCAATTGATTTATTAGAATTTTTATAGGACGATACGACGAGTAAAAATCACATGCTCACATATGTGTTATGTGTTGGGTGTTGAGGTGACACAAATGCTAGGTGACAGGCGTGTAGGCGTACACCGTGTGAATTATGACTCAGATGATTTTGTGGTATTGTGCAGTGACCTAATCTTGTTTCTATCCATGAAATTTCCACGTGCAAGAGTAATTGAGTTGTGATCCATCTTAGAACCCATGTTTAGGCTATATGCTTATTCTGTTGGGACCCGCTGAGGTCATTTCTGCTGTTGAGTTACTTGCTTAAATTGCAATTACATACTCAGTCATATTCATTCACTTGCATACCACATCTCAGTCTCAGTTATCACTTGTTGTCACATCATGTTATCATTGTTTGGTTGATTGGCATGAGATTCGTGAGGCTGAGAGACTGGAGCGGATGATGACTGAGTGAGGCCGTGGTCCTTATTTTGAGTGATATTTATGGGATCGGGTAGTACAGCGTAACATACTTTATCGATTCATGCCATGTTTGTCTTATATTAGCACTTGGGCAGGATCCGCCCCTCCGGAGTCCGACATACCAGCAGTGATCGCAGGTACCTACTGAGTGCGAGTTCCGAGTGCGAGTGAAAAGCGTGAGTGCCGAGTGATTGGGAGGACTAAGTGATTGAGGGCGTTGAGGTTTACTGCTCTGAGAGCATGAGAACATGAGTATATCACTGTGGTGCATTACACTTTACATGAATACTTGGCATGAGTGATATGGGATCGGGCTGCATGCCGCATGAGGCTTTATTGATTCATACCATGATTGGCTTATATAATCATTTTGGAAGGATCCTCCCCTCTAGATTCTGACATACCAGTAGTGAGTGCAGTACTACTAAGTGACCGGGAGGACTGAGTGACTGGGAGGGACTGAGTGACTGGGAGGACCGAGTGACTGGGAGGACATAGTGATTGAGCGTTCTGAGTGAGGTTGACTTCTCCGAGAGCATGAGCACATGTGTTTCTCACTGTGGTGCATTACACTTAACATACATACTTGGCATGTAGGCGTAGAGATACATTTCCTCATGTTGTACGGTTTTGTGACATTCATGACTTCAGATGCACATTGACATGTAGGCATAAAGATTTACTTTCCTCATGCCATCTGATAATGAAATATCTTATTTGTTGTTTAAGGTTTTTGGAAAAAATCAGGGTTTTCCTATATACTCACTTTTTTGTGATTTTAGTGAAAGATTTGGGTTTTTACTGTTATATCTGAGAAGCATGCCTATTTTCTATAACTCTGAACAAGAGGAGCATCATATCTTTGAGTATTATTTGTACGGTTTTCTTTATTGTTACGATTTGTTCTTGGTTGTTGATGTCGGACTTTGACCGTTGTTCAAACTCATCACTGCTTTCAATCTAAGGTAAGGTTTGTTACTTATTAAGTACATGGGGTCGATCGTACTCATACTACACTTCTGCACCTTGTGTGCAGATTTTTGATGCTGATGTTGTTGTGTATGGCGGGAGCTGGCATTGAATCGCAATCATATCTCAGTCTCCGTTATTTTGTGGGGACCCACTGAGATCATTTCTGCTATTGAGTTATTTTCTTAAATTGCAATTCCGTACTCAGTCATATTCATTCATTTGCACATCATATCTCAGTCTCTGTTATGACTTGTTGTCACATCATGTCATCATTGTTGGGCGGATTGGCATGAGATTAGTGAGACTGGAGAGGATGATGGCTGAGTGAGGCTGAGGGCCTGATTGAGAGTGATATGGGATCGGGTTGCATGCCGCAGCATGCTTTATTGATTCATGCCATGATTGTCTTATATTAGCGCTTGGGCAGGATCCGCTCCTCTAGATCCGACATACCAGGAGTGAGCGCAGGTACCTACTGAGTGTGAGTTTCGAGTGCGAGTGACGAGCGCGAGTGCCCAGTGATTGGGAGGACTGAGTGAATTGAGCGCGCTAAGTGAGTTTGACTTCTCCAAGAACATGAGCACATGAGTATATTACTTGGTGCATTACACTTGACATGTATATTTGGCTTATAATCATAGAGATGTATTTCCTCATGTTGTACGGTATTATGACATTCGTGACTTCATATGCACATTGATATATAGGCATAAATATGTACTTTCCTTATTCCATCTGATAATGAAACATTTTATCTGTTGTTGAAGGTTTTTGGGAAAAATCATGGTTTATGATATACTAACATTTTGGCGATTTTCGGTGAAATATTTGGGCTTTTACTATTATATCTTATAAGCATGCATATTTTCCTAACTCTGAACGAGATGACCATCATAACTTTGAGTATTATTTGTACGGTTTTCTTTATATTGTTACGAGTTGTTCTTGGCTGTTGGTGTTGGAGTCTAACCGTTGTCGAAGCTCGTCACTGCTTTCAAATTAAGGTAAGGTTTGTTACTTATTAAGTACATGGGGTCGGTTGTACTCATACTACACTTATGCACCTTGCGTGCATATTTTTATGATGATGTCGATGTGTATGGAGGGAGTTGGCATTGGACATGTACATGTGTTCAGGATGTGGCTGCCTCTTGTTTATGGTAGCTTAGATTTATAGAAATCCATTTATGTACATTTCAAACTGATGATGTATTTGTTTCATACAAGTTTTGTGAACTCCATGTCTTAGAAAATCATGATTTGTACTACCAGTCCTTTGGGAGTTGTATAAAATTTAGTTATTTCATTTTTAACTCTTATCGCTATCGTTATATTGTGGTTTATTATTAATTGGCTTACCTAGTGGTTTGGCTTAGGTGCCATCGCGATTAGTTAGATTTTGAATCTTGCCAATATCACAATCTGTCCGGCATGGTCAGAAGCTCAATATCATAATCCGCCCGGTGTGGTCACAGGCTCAATATTATAATGAAAGCAGATAATACAATAATACATGGACATGATCAATAAATTTCAAGTTTTTTACTCCTGAACAGGTGTAAACGGTATGCTACGGTATATGCTGTGAGTGTACTATACAGTCAAAGTCAACAAGTAATATCATAGACATCGAGTAGCTCATTGAAAACAATACAACAAGTCACGTAAGGTGCATGACATACACATGAAGAATCACACCATCACACGAGTATCATCAACATTATGCCCTTAGGTCATCACATATCATCCTTAACATAGCCACCTTTTTCTCTCTATATTGATGACATCATAATAGCCATCCTTATCACTCCACGGGACATTTAACATAATAGCCACCTGTATGACTCCGAATCACTCCGTCCTGGCAATATCATTAGCCACCTGTATCACTCCGCACGATCATTAACAATGAGATGCCACCCTTATGCTTCGCATAACAAAAACAGTGAGATGCCACCCTTATGCTCCTCATAATAACAGTCAATCGACACAACAAAATTCACATGTGCTAACATCACAACAATACGACATATCAACCCATACCACAAGTTCCCATAGGCCACAGCCTCTCAACAACAACAATACCAATATCACTACAACACATGCCCACCGCTCAAACACAATCTGTACAAAATCTTTATAACAACGAAATGAACGGGGAAAGTAACTCGACAATGAACAGCACCCATTAAACAACAACTTCAACTAAAATAGGTTAATGACTTTCAGTAAATTCAACTTCGATTAATTGCATAAGGAATAAACTCAATAATGAAGGTATTTCCATGAAATGACAAACTTCGGATTCTAGTGCATGAAATAAGCTAACAGTGAAAGAGATGGCATGAACTAGAAACTATCTCTAAATGCATGAGAATAACCCCACAACACAAGGATATCATGTAACAACAATTTCAATTAAGAATAACTCAACAATAAAGGAAGCTTCATAATGATAAAAAGGTAACAATTTCAAATAAAGCATATAAGAGTAAATTTGACAAGTAAAAGATATGACATGTGCTAACAACTTTAAATAAAGCATGTGAGAGAAAACTTGACAAATTATAAAGATATAAAATGTGGTAACAACTTCAAATAAATACATGAAAGAAACCTACGAGTCTAAACCGATCAATATCAATATATAAGTATGAGTACGCACTTATCACCTCGCGTACACGTGTTTCACATAATTTAAATAATTCAATAAATACCAAATCCTAAGAGGTAGTTTCCTCTGCACAAAGTTAGGCAAGATACTTACCTCAAAGAAGCTAATTCAATACTCTAAAGTGACCTTCTCGTGTGAAACAACCTCTAAACAACTCGAATCTAGATAAAATAACATAATATCATAAATAAAAATCATAGAAAACAATTCCGAATAGTAAGATTTGATCTTCAATGAAAACTACAAAGTCAACACACAAAGTCAACCCCAGGCCCTCACTACAAAGTCACTGAATGAACTTATCATATATATACTCACAGGTGATCCCACGTCACCCCAATATACATAAGCCCAACAACACCGTCTTAACTGAAGATTATTCCTTCCACCCATACCGATAATCCTTAGAACTTAATTTTACCATCCGATCATTTCCCAAAGACCCGATTTCCATATAAACACACTGTACCAACCTCAACCAGTTTCCATAGCTCACGCATACACCGACAATGTATAACCACCCGACATAGTACATTTCCCATATTCCCATAACAACATCTCTGACCACAATAGTTGCCCATAATCAAATCCAACACCAGCAAATAACCTCATATAAGCTAAAACCTTGTCCCAAACCTTGACAACGTTGACAATGATGCAGGAAACATGTAGATCTCATAACCACTCACCCAAATCAACAAGTCACACACATCGCTACATGGGCACATACCTCGCAAGCTAAACCTAATAAGCACAACGCGAATACGACTGGATATGGAAAGAGAAACACGCGAGAGAAATGTCAAACAAGTCTGACAGGTACAACTCCCTATTAGTCCCATACTACGAATCAACTCCACAAGGGAGACTCAGAACATATGAACGAATCACAAGAATATCATCCTAATATAAATCCACCGCGACACGTATCCCAATCCAAACATATCAGTCCACATGGAAATACGAGGATCTCGGCCTCTGCTCTAAATCATAAGTAGAATACATATCACACCCACAAAAACTTTCCACTAACTCAATTCCGACACGTAACAGACATTCCATACCAGTAGAGCACCTAAATCACGAATCGTAACCAAGCCATCTAGAAATCATATCAAAAGCTACCGTAATGAGTAATAAAAAGTTCATTATAGTCTCATAGCTCTAAATAGTGAAAAACCCTAAATGGTATACATGAGCTACCACTATAGAATCTCTCAACAAAGGTAAACACATAAGTAGAGTACAAGAATCACGAAACTCACCCATATATGAAACAAGATAAGAGGAATCACTCCGATAAATAGGATCGAATCAAAATAAAACTAATGCTCTTCTATGACAAATCACAACCATACATGTAATGACACAATATGGTGCAGCGGCCTCAGCCCTGCCATGGAAATCATATCAACAAGTCGGGCCTCTCCCTCTAGGGTGCCCTTTACCCGCATGTCCTCCACCCCTAACTGACTGTGCATGTGGATTAGCAATTGGAATGAAGCCCATACCCTGAGTGCCTAATGAAATCCACCTCTCTCGAGTCTGGGACAATCCCTCATGATCTGCCTAGTATCGCCAAACTCATAACAACCACTCTGCAGGTGTGGCTGCTGGTACTGAGTCTGGGCTGGATAAACAGAATAACTGCTATAAGAACCCTGTGTAGGTGGTGCACTAAAAGATGATTTCCCTATATGAGTAGCCTAAGGTCCTTGAACAACTAGAACACCACGAGTAGTTTGAAGTGCGGGCTGGACTGGCCAACTGCCCGAGCCTCAGCCATGACGGGTCATAGCTGAAGAGTAGAATCCACTAAATCCTTTAGAACCTCGAGACCTCTTGGCCTCCTAATCCTCCATCTTCTCACCCCGAATACACTCTAACCTTCTAGAAATCTCCACAACCTACTGAAATGGAATATCAGTCTCCAACTCTCGAGTCATGCTGAATCTAACATCATTATGGTGCCTTGATGGAGCTTCTCGATTTCCATGCGCAATGCATCCTTGAGAGTCTGGGGAAAAAACTCCCTAAAAAATATCTTTGAAAATTGAGTCCAAGTGAGTGGTGTTGTATCAGCTTGCATATCCTCCTCATAAACTTGCCACCACTAATACGCTGGTCACGACAGTTGAAATATAGTAAAAGCAATGTTGCTCACCTCCACAATACCCATGGTGCAGAATACAATGACAATTCTCTAGAAAACCATGCGCATCCTCAGTAATTATGCCACTGGAAGTAGTTGGACCATACTTCTCGAACCTCTCGAGCCTTTTCTGCTCCTTTGATGCCCCTGACCTAACCTTAGGCTGAACCGAAATAAAAGGACGTACCGGCACCATACCTAGAGTATGACCAACATGAGCTTTGTTTTATAAGGTACGGGAAGAGGGAGTTTGAGCTCAATCCCTCTTGAGCCAATATTCCCAACATGCTCAGGAACTACGTTAAAGTCTCTTGAAGTCCAAGGGAAAGAACAGGCGCCTCCGGTGCCTTTCCCAAAATTGGGGCTACTGGTGGCTCCTCAACTAATACTCTGGAAGGTGCTCTAGCTGCGGCATCTTCCCCTCCTCATCCTCTACCTCGGCCCCAGCTTCTCGCGGCTCTAGCAGGGGTGCATGTGTCTGCTAGGCTGATCCGGTAGGGCGTGTCCTTACCATCTGTAAGAAAATAGAAATACAAAGGCTCAAACTTTGAAATCAACAAATCCGCACGATTGGAATGAAATAAGTGGAATTTTCCTTATAGTTTTGTAGCCTCTCGAAGATACGTACAGATGTCTCTGTACCGATCTGCAAGACTCTACTAAACTTGCTCGTGACTCAAAGAACATAAGAACCTAGAGCTTTGATACCAACTTATCACGACCCAAAGTTCCGCCTTAGGTATCGTGATGGCACCTAGTCTCTAAGATTAGGTAAGCCGATTACTTACAACAATTAAGCCAGTTTAATAATGATATTTTAAAAATGATATTTATGTAAATACCGAAATAAATGTAGAATAAGCTTACGCGACAATAATCACTACAACCTCCCAAGACTAAGTAATATAGAGTCACGAACTATAGTTGAATACTTAGAAAGATCTTAAGAATCAAAATTTAATACTACTCGGGTAATAATCTAACAGTACAATAAAATGGAAAGGACTCCAAGAGACTGCAACGACCAAGAAGCTCTACCTTGAATCCTCTTGATGCGGAAGCTAACTCTGCCCAAGTTCGATATCTTCAACACCTGGATTTGTGCAAAAATATGCAAAAGTGTAGTATGAGTACACCACGGTCGGTACCCAGTAAGTATCAAGACTAACCTCGATGGAGTAATGACGAGGTACAAGTCAAGACACTTTCTAGTCATAATAAACTATGCAGTAAATAAGCATAAAACTAATAATGAAAACAATAAGCAGAAAATGACAATAAGGATTAAACAGGTGATATAACCGTAAAGTAGTCCGAACATTGTTAAGTACCAGTGAAACCAATTAAGGAAAATTAATGATAACATAATACTCAAACCGTTCTAACACAAGTTTCAAAATAGAATTACTCTGAGATACCTCATCTCATAAGCACAAGTCACGAGTCCCAAATCATAAATTATATGCTCACGGCACCTCGTGCCCACATTATCAATCACGACTGCATGGACAACTCACGTGCCAATATTTCAATCCGCCCGACATGGTCACGGGATCAATAACACAATCCGTTTGGCATGGTCACAGGCTCAATATCACAATTCGCCCGCCATGGCCGCTAGCTCAATATCTTAATACGCCCAGCATGGTCACATGCTTAATATCACAATTCGCCCCCATGGACACAGGCTTAGTATGATAATGAAAGTAGATAATACAAGAATACCTGGACATGATCAATAGATGTCAAGTTTCTTACTCCTGAATCAGTGCAAATGGCATGCTACAATGTATGCTTGTGCGAGTGTACTATACAGTCCAAGTCAGCAAGTAATATCAAAGACACCAACTAGCTCATTGAAAGCAAAACAACAAGTCACATAAGGTGCATGCCATGCACAGGAAAAATCACACCATCACACGAATATCATCAATATAACGCCTCAGGCCATCACCTATCATCCCTAACATGGCCACTCTTATCTCTGTGTATTGATAACATCATAATAGTCACCCTTATCGCTCTGTCCGGATATTTAACATAATAGCCACTTCTATCACTCAAATAGGTTGTATCACTTTGATAGCCACCTGTATCACTCCTCCTGACAATATCATTAGCCACTCATATTACTCTACACAATCATCATCAGTGAGATGCCACCCTTATGCTTCGCATAACGATAACAATGAGATGCCACCCATATGCTCTGCATAACAACTGTCAATCTACACAACAAATTCACATGTGCTAATATTACAATAACATGATATATCAACTCGTACCACAAGTGCCCATGGGCCACAACCTCTTAACAGCAATAGTACCAATATCACTGCAACACATAGCCCACAGATCAAACACAATGTGTACAAAATCTCAATAATAACGAAATGAATGGGGAAAGTTACTCAACAATGAACACCACCCTATTAAACAACAACTTCAAGTAAAAAAGGTTAATGACTTTCAATAACTTCAACTTCGAGTAATTTCTTTAGAATAAACTCAATAATGAAGGTATTTCCATGAAATGACAAACTTTGAATTCTAGTGTATGAAATAAGTAAACAATGAATGAGATGGAGTGAACTAGAAACTACGTCTAATGCATGAGAATAACTCAACAACAAAAGGATATCATGTAAAACAATTTCAATTAAGAATAACTCAATAATAACACTTCAAATAAAGCATATAAGAGTAAACTTGACAAGTAAAAGATATGACATGTGCTAACAACTTCAAATAAAGAATTTGAGAGAAAACTTGACAAACAAAAGATATAACATGTTCTAACTATTTCAAATAAGTACATGAAAAAATCCTAAGACTCTAAACCGGTCAATATCCACATATAAGTCCAAGTATGCGCTAGTCACCTTGCGTAGACCTTTTCACATAATTCAAATAATACAATAAATCCCAAATCCTAAGGGGTAGTTTTACCCACACAAAGTTAGGCAAGATACTTACCTCAAAGAAGCTAAATCAATTATCTAAAATTACCTTCTCGTGTGAAACAACCTCCGAACGGCTTGAATCTAGCCAAACTAACTTAATATCATAAATAAAAGCCAAAGGAAACAATTCCGGATAATAAAGCTTCGATCTTTAATGAAAACTAAAAGGTCAATCCAAAAAAGAACCTCGGACGCTCACTCTGAAACCCGAAAAAATCTAGTAAATTCGAACACCCATTCCGATACGAGTCTAACCATACCAAAATTATCCAATTCCGACATCAAATCGTCCTTCAAATCATCATTTTACATTTTGGAAAGTTTTTACAAAAATCCCCAATTTCTTAAATTCAAATCCCTAATTTAATGATTAAAACAAAGATGGAATCATGAAATATAATTAAATCCGGGTCAAGAACACTTACCCTAATCCAAAGAATGAAAATCCCCTCCAAAATGCCCCAAAATTGAGCTCTCTAACCCAAAAAGTGATACCCTCGAAATAAAGTACTATATAATCACTGGTCAGGGATACTCTTTGTGCACGCGGAAAACTACTCGTGTTCGCGATGCACAATTTCCAATGCCCAAAATCAACACTACGTCACGAAGAGGAAAATGAACAACTACGAAGTCCAGCCCAAAACAACGAACGTGAAGAAGACCAACCTAGATCATATGCAAACGCACACGACGAATAAAATCACTCATCTCCAAAAATATAACTACACAAACGCGTCCACATTATCGCGATCATGAAGAACAACAGGGACGTCAGTAAACATCAGAAACCAGCAACACTCAACCAATCTGAAATGATCCAAAACCACCCTGAAACTCATCCGAGCTTCTCGGGACCCCGTCCATACATACCAACAAGTAACATAGTATAACACGGACCTAGTTGAGGCCTCAAATCACATCAAACAATAAAAACTACGAATCACACCTAAATTCAAGCCTAATGAACCTTCAACTTCTACAACTCGAGCCAAATCATATCAAATCAACTCGTAATGACCTCAAATTTTGCATGCAAGTCCCAAATGACACAACAAAGCTATACCAACTCCCATAATTACAATCAAAATACGATATCAAAAAATTCAACTCCCGGTCAAACCTTGACCTTCCAAACCATCAACTTCTCAAATTTCGCCAAAAAATATCATATCAACCTATGAACCTCCAAATCCAAATTCGGACATACACCTAAGTCCAAAATCACCATACGGAGCTAGTAGAATCATAAAAATACCATTCTGGAGTTGCCTTCATAAAAGTCAAACTCCAATCAACTCTAACCACTTAAGTTTCTAAAACAAGAATCATTCTTGCAAGTCAATCCCGAATCATCCAAAAATTTAACCCGGCCAAAGATACAAGTCATAATATAGAATACGGAGCTACTCAAGTTCTTAAGCCACCGAACAGAACACTAATTCTCAAAACCATCGATCGGGTCATTACAATTAGTTATCTTTGTATTCCTTCGAGACAGTTATAGTATTTGATGATTTCGCAATTACTATTATTTTGACAATCATGTTATGCATAAGTATCTATTTTGTGGCTATTTTTTATGTTTCATATCTATCTACTTTTATATACTTTATTATCTGACCACTAGTAAGTATCGGTGTCCATTTATCGCCACTGCTTCTTTGAGGTTAGAGTTGTTTACGTACTCATACTACACTTCTTCACGAATTGTGTAGATACTGAGACAGGTATATCAGGTGGTCCTCAAGTGAGTAGCCGCATCAACTGGAGACTTAGTGGTGAGCTGTTTTCCATGCTTCGACCCCCAATACTCAATGTCTCCTTCCCCTATGTTTATTTTATTCTATCTATTTCCATTTAAAACTGTAACTATATCAGTTTCGTATATTCTACTAAATGCTCATGCAATGTGACACTAGGTTTTGAGAATATTTAGTATATGCTCATGGTTGTACCTAATATGTATATCATTCTATTTTATGTTTTGTTCATATCTCATGATTTAGTAAGGATGAAGGTATTTAATCATGATTTTTAAACCTATATCCGCTCTATTTTCATAATTCTTAATTTTAAAAAGTGTCATGAACGATTGTTATTTTGATAGTTTATCGTTGGATTGCCTAAATAGCAGCATTGGGCGCCATCATAAACTATGACGGAAATTAGGTCGTGACAGCTTAGTATCAGAGAACTAGGTTAACATAGGTTTCACTAGTCATGAGCAGACCTAGTAGAGTATTGCGAATTGGTGCAGACATGCCTGTACTTTTCTTCGAGAGGCTATAGGGTGTTAGGAAACTTCTATTTCTACATTAATATGGTGGTATATGTGTAGTTCTATGTATATATCTTTATATTATTCACTCATATATGGTGAGGACGTGCATGATGACATCATCTGACGGCATAGGGCCTGCTCCCCAGTCGTCAGAGATAGAGGCCGAGGCTGAGGGAGGGCCAGGGCTCCTACTGGGGGACGAGGGCATCCTAGAGTTTCCCCATTAACACCAATAGTGTAGCCGAAGGAGGATCCTATTGTGGAGGAGAATAATGAGATACCTATAGTCGAGCAGGCTCCAGTAGAGTTCATGACACCGCTGGGCTTCCAGGAGGTGATGGGCCATATGTTGCGGTTCATGGACTATATGACTTAGGCCAGATTATTTCTACAGTACCCGGCCACAAATCAGGCTTGAGGGGGGCTTAGACCCCTAGTTCTCATGCGCCAGGGCTTGCTACTGCCATTTATAAGACCCTAGGGGTACTACCTGCGGGTAGAGTTTAGCTGATTCCAATGGCTAACACAACGACCAGACCGACCATGACCCTTGAAGAATCGAAGCGGATGGACAAATTTACTAGGCTTCATCCTCCCCACTATAGTGGTGAGAATTCAGAGGATCCACAAATTTTTCATTGACCATTGCAGGGAGAGGCTATATAATTTGGGAAAAATAGAGTCCAACAACATAGACTTCACCATATTTTAGCTAGATGAGAAGGTCTGTAGATGGTGGAAGTCTTATCTCGTAAGTAGGCCAGCAAGTTCACCTCCCTTGACTTGGGTTCAATTCATGTACATCTTCTTGGAGAAGTATATTCCAACTTCGTAGAGGGAGGAGTTACAGGGTCAGTCGAGCGGCTCAAGCAGGTTCTGATGTTCGTGACCGACTATGAGGCAAGATTAACTGAGTTGTCTCATCATGATGCTATCATACTTCCCATAGAGGCAGAGAGAGTGTGTAAGTTTATTGTGGGCTTGCAGTATGGGATTCAGGTTTCTATGGACCGAGAGGAAAAATTGGAGACGTTTTTACTCTAGGTAGTAGAGATAGCTCGGAGGATCGAGCATATCTGCATTTAAGTCAGAGAGTTCATGTTGAGGGATAAACAGCCTCGACAATCTGGATGGTTCTGTGGTGCCCCGTCTGGGGGAAAAGGTCAATTCATGAGAGGGTATCTTAGCAGGCCAATGTATTCAGTATCATATCCTATTTGGGATGCTTCAATACGACCTCACTTCAACGCCATTCCAAAAAGAACCTACTGTCCGCCAGCTATTCAGGGTTCCATCAATGGGTACTCAGGCTATCAGGCCAAATCGGGAGGGCTCGACAGTTTCCCACACTGAGAGGTTGCTTCGAGTGTGGGGAGTTTGGTCAGGTAAAGAGGTTTTGTCATAGACTTCGGGAAATACAGTGCAACAAGGCCATCATCCTATGATTACCGCACTAGCTACCACAATGCTCGTCTAGTCAGCTAAAGGCAGAATACAAGTGCGTAGGGGTCGCCCTAGAGGTGGAGGCCAGACAGGTGGCGCTCTAGTTAAATTCTATGCCTTTCCAGCTAGACCAGAGCCAGTAGCCTCTGATACTGTGATCACATGTATTAGTTTTTCTACTGTAGATATGCTTCAGTACTATTTTATCTAGGGTCTACCTATTCCTATTTATCTTCTCAATTTTCTCCTTATATGGATCTATCATATGAGTCCTTAGCTATTTCTGTATATGTGTCACACTGGTGGGTGATTCTATTATTGTGGATCGGGTTTATTGGTCCTGTGGTGATTTTATGTGGTGTTGGGACCAGATCAGATCTTCTAGTGTTCGATATGATCAACGTCGAGGTTATCTGGAGTATGGTTTGGTTGTCTTCGCATCATTCCATTCTCGATTGCCATGCCCAGATGGTTACCTTAGCAATGGAAGAATTTCCTAGGCTAGAGTGGAGAGGTTCATCCAGTAGTACATTCAATCGGGTTATTTCGTAATTGAAGGCTCGACACATGGTCTAGAAGGGTTTTGTGGCTTATCTGGCCTTTGTTCGAGATAGTACTGTGGATAATCCCACGATAGATTCAGTGACTGTGGTGTGAATGTTTTTCTGATGCATTTCCTGCTGACTTACCAGACATGCCACTAAATCGTGATATCAATTTCATCATTGATTTGGCACTAGGAACCTAACCTATTCCACCTTGTCGTATGGCTCCCGCAGATTTGAGAGCATTAAAGGAGTAGCTTCAAAAGTTGCTTGAGAAGGGATTTATCAGGCCAAGTATGTTGCCTTGGGCGCACCAGTGTTATTTGTGAAGAAGAAGAAGGATGGGAGTATGCGGATGTGCATTGATTACCACTAGCTGAATAAGGTAACCGTCAAGAATAAGTAATGTTGTCATGCATCGATGATTTATTTGATCAGCTTCAGGGTGCTTGTTTGTTCTCGAAGATTGACTTGAGATTTGGGTAACATCATATGAGAATTCATTCTTTGGATGTTCCGAAGATGACTTTTCGGATTAGATATAGGCACTACGAGTTTCTATTTATGTCCTTCGGCTTGACTAGTGTTCCGACAACATTTACAGATTTCATGAATCAAGTGTTTAGTCCATATCATGATTCATTTGTTATTGTCTTCATTGATGGCATATTGATCTATTTGTGTAGCATGGATTAGTACGAGCATCATTTGAGGGTAGTGCTTTAGACTTTAAGGGAACAAAAGCTATATGTTAAATTCTCTAAGTGCGAGTTCATGTTAGATTTTGTGGCCTTCTTGGGGCATGTTGTATCAGGATAGTGTATTAAGGTGGATCCCATGAAGATCAAGGCAGGCCAGAGTTAGCCTCGTCCTACCATAGTTGTTACATTTTGCATTGTCGTACGTTAAAGTTTCGTTGTAAGTTAATCAATGTAGGCTCAGGAATGAGTTAAGTTTTAGCTTATAATCATTTATGCTATTCATAACAAGCGATAAGTGAGTACCGTGAAGGTTAAAGGGTAAGCGAATCAAAGAAAATGAGTTTCGTTGAAGGTTTTCAATTTGGGATATAATACGATCCGAGCCATAATACCTGGTATTTATGGACTAGTGCCATACAAGATACCTCATGACAACTATAGTAGGGTACATAAAGTGTGTTAAAAATGAGTAGTATTTTAAGTAATTTGAGATAATTCTTAATTATCTAGATAATTGGGTAATTAATGATTTTTGGTAGGAGATTAGTTAATTAATTATAAAATATTGGATAAGCTTACCCCCCCCCCCCAACGTGGAAACCCAAGGGGCTCTTGATCAAGGCCCATGTAATGGCTAAGGCTCATTACTATAGGTGGCCTAATTAGGGGTCTTTAGGCAAAGATTAGTCATCTTAAGTAGGGCCCACACTTAAAGGTTAAAGATAACCTTTCTAATTCAAAAAATGAAATGCTCACGTTTACTAAGTTAAGAAAGAAAGCTTCAGGAAAGATGATAATTTGCAATAGCAATGTGATTGCTTCAATATTTCATACGAAGACTACCTAATACTATAACAACGTGCGATCTGCGATTCTAAGGGAGTACGGTGCAATCTTTCTGAAGAATATCATATGGATTGTTCCCTATTTCGATCTTGCCGTTACGTATTTCATCGCGATTGGCGTGTGTTAGAAGTATTGTCAAGAGAATCAGTTCAGGTATGTTAAGGCTATCCCTTCTCTCTTTTTGGCATGATTCATACGATACAAATGAAACGAGCAAACGCACACCTTTCATAAATGACTCTATTCATAGAAGTACTAGGGGTGCCTATGTTCTTGATTTCCCCATGTGAATAATTATTATATCTTCTGTTCATGGGTCTCAGAAAAAATACGTAGTTGATAAAGTTATCCGAAAGACATATTGATCTTATAACATTTCGAGAAATCTTATTAACGTATTTCTTATGCATTTCATTCATTTATACATGTACATTGACCCATGACCAGATGACGTTATATACACATACATTATATGTATATGAGATGTGAGAAAATGTTACGGTATTATATACGAACCACCACCTGATCAGCTGGTATATGTTGATGATTTTGCCCAGAGTGGCCGAGATGATATGATGGGATGCCCTCAGAGGCTTGATGATGTTATGTAAACTTATACCTATGCATGATACGACATTTATATGCACATGCATGACATTATAAATATTTCAATATCCACAAAGTTATTTAGACTTACAAGTGGAATTCTTTACTCCATCTTTCGTCTATGTCTTTATGTACTGATTTTCATGCCTTACATACTTAGTACATTATTCGTATTGACGCCCCTATTTCTCGGGGCCTGTGTTTCATGCCCGCAAGTGCACGTAGATAAGCCGACGGTCCCCCTCTTTAGGATCCTTGATCAGCGAGAGTTGGTGTGCTCCACTTGATCCAGAGTTGTTACTAGTTTTGGTACACTAGTTTTGTATGTAGATATGGGTACGACGGGGCCCAGTCCCATCCTTTATACAGTTGTACACTCTATTAGACGTCTGTAGAAAGTCATGTATAGTAGGATAGTATATGGCCTTGTCGGCTTTTAGTTTTGGATACATAGTTGTCTATAGCAGCCTTGTTGGCTCGCCCTACCGTATTTCGCATGTATATGTATATATGCCTTTTGAACATATTTTCCTCACGCATGTCATTCACGTAATTTAGCATTTTATTGATAGATGATATTCATTACCTACCCTTAATTCATGTTTATATCTTAGACGCATGCTTAGGGGTGTTCGACGGGCAGGACTCGTGCACTCATCATGGTCCATCGGTTTGGGCCGTGCAAAAGTGGTATTAGAGCAGTTTTGTCCTAGGGTTGACTAAAGACCGTGTCTAGTATAGTCTTATTTATGGGTGTGTTGTGCACCACACTTATAAACAGGAGGCTACATGATATTTAGGATGGTTACTTTTATCTAATCCAGATTGTACGATAGATCTGAGTCGTAAGTATCCACTCCTAATCTTTACCTTATTTATGTTCTTACTGATGCCTATTACTACTAGACGACAAGCGCAAGCCGCTAGCACGGGGAAGAAGGCTACGAAAGTGTTAGAAGGAGATATAAGTTACACTATGGAGTCAGACCCATCAGATACCATGGGTTCTATTGAGGAGGATCCTTCCGAGGATCCATATGAGTCATCCATTCCAGTAGTTCCGATTTCGCTGGCATCATATGGGGTGAGAGGAGTTCCGACCTAATCAATGCCCTTAGTTTCATTATCAGGGCATGTTGATCATGGTATAAGGGGAGTGGTGCATAAATTGGCACAACCGGGTTCCCCCTCAGGCTCAAAACTATGTTAGGGTATTTGCGGACACCAGCTCTTCTGAGGTTCCAGATATTCCATAGCCTTGGGAGTCCGTCAATCAAGGTTCGTCTGTGTATATCAAAGGATCATATCCCAACATAATCCCGTTACAACGTGTGAGCCCATCCAAACACTGATCCATATGAAATAGCTCAAGCCACAATGCTCAAAATCAATAACTACACGCAATTCGACATCAAGTACATGAAGTGCATGACCATAACCATTAAGAAGAGAATAACACTATATAGCACAAGCCAGAAAGACCATAACCAAGGCGCAACCAACCATTTAACACCCGAATAACCACCTCGCTCAAGTGTCGCTACAAGGCCCAAACAGAACCGTATCATGTGTGCGTATAACCAACAAATCACAACCCCTAGTAGAATAAAAGAGTAATACATTAAAAATATCGGAACAGGAACAAGCTCAACTCTAATTGAATGACACACCCCTCAACACTAACAATTGTGAGTCAACAAATCCGACCCTGTGTAGAATACACATCCTCCTCGGGCCTACCAATGGGCTGCCAAATCAACTCCGTTCATCCCCAAATGGGTGAATAGCCCTCCAAAGGTCCACAATGATCTAATCATAACACGTACCACCATCTGGCTAACTTTGGCCACATCATCATAGTCCAAACCCTGAAATAATATGCTTTTGAGAACTTCCAATCTCCAAATCCATAGAACACATGAATCACCATAGCCGATCTCAACTCTACCACTCTAATGACTAAAACATCTCTCATACACAATGAACCCACACGAAATAATTCTAAAACTTTCCGCGCGCCACATGGAAAAAATCTGAGCATCAGTTGTCGCTCAACAAGGCGAGTGTCGCAATACCAATGAAGCATCTGAAGTCAGAATACAATGCGCCTTCTGAAATGCACACTCTTCAGGCAATACCAAGTAGTAATAGCATTCATCTAAACATCTGAAGCTGTCCATGCTATTCAAAATTCATGACCTTTCCTCAAAAAATGAACCGCCACCTTATACATGCGAATCGTGATCCTACAGGACGCACCGCACCTATCATGCCATCATGAAAAACACGATAATCTCATTATCAACTCTGAGTCACAAGCAGGATACATACCCAGTCAGTCAGAAACCTTCCACTTGATCCCATCTAAGGGAAAATTACAAAACGCAACATACCCCTCATACTTATAGATAATATCCATCTCGAATTGTGGCAGAAATCATCGAGAACACTTCAAAACCCATTTGCACATAACCAAGGCACTAGAACTGAATCTCTCTAACTCAACCAAGACACGTAGGTCTTCAATCACAAGATTATTTCCACAAAAAACCTATAGAGACTCACCACATCATAAGTATCCAAAGAACCGATCATATCCATTACCATGCTGATTCAACCTACTACCGAGTTGTCCTTTTTCTATGAGTTCCTTCCGAATTACCCTCAAGTTAACACTTCTCCTTGCTAGTAGACTTCAACCCTTACACAAAGCTCACCACACGAGATCCTAGCATAAAACCACACCGCCCTAAGGGCCATAAGCCACAGTATTCCCTCTTAAGCACTCCAAAAGTACCATAACCAAGACACTCACTCTGAAGATACCTTCTGTTAATCTAAAGTTGTTCCTTTTACCTTTCTGATACAAAAACGTAGAATCCATAATGATATAGAAATACCGCGAGTCTCGACGCCATCCAATGAAAATCTCATATTCAATCCATATGCAAATCCAGAAAACTCTCAATTGCCGCATCTAAATCTTGAATCCATTAGAACCTTCTCGAGAGTCGAACACCTAACTCAAGTCTGGATTGCACCGCCCAAACAAATCGAATGACATGTTCCCCATTAGCACGACAATATCCAAAAAGTAACTCCTCCTTAGCGCAATCGAGTAAATTTCTACTCCATGTGAACTACATCCATCATGAATAAATACTTAAACCATTCCATGATTTCACATACCCATAAAGTGTAATGTAACCCGTATCTAGAAATTTCCTTACTCGAGTCATCCTCGATCTCAACCTCTGCAAGTAATAATTGATCCACAACATGCCTTAGACCAAAACCAATACTTCATATAATCATGCAATCAAATCGTCGATAGCCGACACCCCCATTTGGCTCAAAGCTATAGAACAAATCATATGATAACTCACAATACCCATACTCTATTACTACTATCATCCCGCACTGAAATTCAACTAAACCCTTCATAATCTCATGCAACACAAACCATATATTACCTCAAATCATCTGCTAAGCTTGCATTCATCCTCGTGACAGTCAGCTCAACTTTCACAACAGATCCAAACTCAAATCGCAACATATATAGCCCACTCATAGAAAGAAACTCTCCACACAAGATCATAAGGATCACACATCTGCGGATTACCCGCAGGTGATAACCCACCTGCTTAGCCTAAACCTGACATCTCTCTATAACCTTTCACAGCCACAACTACTACACAATCACTTAATCTTCTTGAGTCTGAACTCATCAACAAGACATGAGAATCCACTTCGTTACACAAATAAACAACATGAAATATCCCTCGACACGATCATAACTCGAGATTGTACAACACATTAAGATAGAAATCAAGAATCAAATGGTCTTTTTCACATCTCAAGCAAATTCTTCATGTCACATTCAAAACATTTGAACACATCTCGCATCCACATCATATTCGACCCATAAATCCGACTTTTAGGGACACTACCAGACATATAAGTCCAAAAGTATATGCTCACACAACTAAAAATACCGAGCCTAAGTTGTGGTCTAAACCTGGTCTCAAATCCTCTACACTGGCCCATCACCAAAACCTAGAAAACACATCTCGCACCTCATCCATGGAATCACAAGCCATCGATGCACAGTTGCTATCGAGCGCTCACATACACATACGAGTGAGAGGAAGGAATTCAAAGAGATACACTTCAAGCTGAATTAATGTCGCACGATAAGGAAATAAAGATGGGAAGTTTATCCCAAATGCCTTGTAGCCTCTCGAAGATAGGTATGGACGTCATCATACTGATCCGCACGACTCTACTAGACACTTGCTCATGACTCGTACGAACCTATGAACCTAGAGCTCTGATGCCAACTTGTCAGGACCCAAAATCTAACTAGTCGTGATGGAACCTAACTCAACCAGCTAGGTAAGCCAATTAACAATAATCCAATTCAAATGACATTTATTGAGAAAAGAAATGATAAAATAACTGAACTTTTATACAAAATCCCAAGGATTGGTAGTAAATCATGAGCTTCTACGATATATAGTTTACAAAGCTTGTATGAAATAAATACATCGTTTGTTTGAAATATACATAACCAGACTTATAAATCTAAAGTTACAAAGAACAAGAGGCAGCTATAACTGCAGCGCAGGTAAATCTTCAATCCCAGCTCCCATCATACACAGCGACATCAGCTCCAAAATCTGCATGCAAGGTATAGAAGTGTAGCATGAGTACAACCGACCTCATGTACTCAATAAGTAACAAAGCTAACCTTAGGTTGAAAGCAATGACGAGCTTGGAAAACGATCAGAGTCCAACACCAATAGTCAAGAACTACTTGTAACATTATAATAAAAGCAGTGCAAGCTATTTCTCAAAGATATTATGTTCAGTCTGTTCACGTTTACGGAAAATAGACATGCTTTTCAGGTATAACAATAAAAATCCAAATCTTTCACCGAAATCACCAAAAGATAAGTATATTAGAAGACTGTGATTTTCCCCAAAATTTCAATCACATATAGGATATTTCATTATCAGAAAGCATGAGGAAAGTATATATTTATGCCTATATGTCAATATGCATGCAAGTCATAACATGAGAAAAAATGCATCACGATGCCTACATGCCAAGTATGCATGTCACATGAATGATTTCACAGTGATAATCCCAAATACTCACACTCTAAAAGTACTCAATCTGCATGTCTCAAACTCCCACTCATCACATTCAACAACTCAACAATGTACGGTTCATGCGGTCACTGTTGTATGTCAGACTCTGGGGGGGATCTTGCCCAAGCGTTAATATAAAGCAAATATGGCATGTTGCGTCGTGCAGCCCGATCCATAATAATAATAATAAAGCCTATAAGGCCAAGTGCGGCGTGCAGCCCAATAATAATAATAATAAAGCCAACAAGGCCTTTTTGCGGCGTGCAGCTCAATCCATAGTAATAATAATATATATAAAGCCAATATGGCTTGCTACAGTGTGCAACCCGATCCACTATATCACTCACAACACGACTCTCAAGCCCCCAACTCAGTCATCAATCCCTCCAGTCTCACGTGCTCACATATCTCATACTACTCAGCCCAAACAATGATACATGTGACATAATAAATTAATGAATACAGACTGAGATATGATATGCAAATGAATAATCATGATCGAGCATATAATTACAGTTAGAGCGGATAACTCATAACAACACAAATAACCTCATTAGGTCTCAACCGAATAAGCACATAGTCTAAACATGCTTTCTAACATCATTCACGACTCATATAATATAAATATATAGGTAGTGAGAACATAGATGTAACAAGATATAACATCAAAACAAGTCTGGTCACAGTCTAATACTCAACTAAAATCATGATTTCCCTGGCGCACGCCCACACGATCGTCACCTAGCATTTTTGTCGCCTCAATGCATCTCGTATAACATAGTTCCCAGGGTTAAATACCCTCAAATCCAAGTTTAGACACGTAACTTGCCTCAAACAAGCCAAAAAATACTCTAGAAATGCCATCCCGTGCGTACCGACCTCCCAACGGCTCGAAACTAGCCAAAAGTAACTCAAAAACATCAAATTATGGAAAAGGAAACAAACTCAGTCGATAAAGGTTGAATCTTTAATCAAAAGCCCAAAGTCAACCAAAAAGTCGAAACCGGGCCCGCACCTCAGAACCTGACAAAACTCAAAAAATCCGGCGACCCATTCAATTACGAGTTCAACTATACTAATTTCACTCACATGCGACTCCGAATCGATGTTCAAAACATAAAAATTAACTTTAGGAAAGTTTAGACAAAAAACCCCAATTTCTCTTTTGAAATCATCAATCAAATGCCAAAAACGAAGATGAGATCATAGAATAAAATCAATAACGAGTAGAATATATTTATCCCAATCCATGTGGTGAAAATCACCTCCAAAATCTCCCAAATCCGAGCTCCATAGATCAAAATATGATAAAATGTCTGAAACCTTCAAATAAAGTACTTTATATTCACTGCCCAGGGATGCTCATCGCAATTGCGGAACAACCTTCGCGATCGAGAAGAACAAGTGTCACTGCCACACAAAAGCTCTGTGCATTTGCGACACTAACAATGTGAATGCGAAGCATATAGGCGCCCAACCTTCGTGAACGTGTCCAAGCTTAGGGGAACATTTGAAGAATCTTCCAGGTCCCATCTCTTAGCTCAGCTATATGCGAACGTGATGACTCATGTGTGAACGCGTAATGTAACCAACGCTACACATACGCAGCCTTCCAATTGCGACCGCAATGAAGAAAGGGTCCAACCCCATATTTCCTCTACACGATTGCATCTCCATCTTCACGATCGCAAAGAAAAACTGGGGCATGAGAAACTAGAAATGAAAAAATGAAGAAAAATGGTCTGAAATCAATCTGAAACATGCCCGAGCCCCTCGGAACCCTGTCCGGACATACTAAGAAGTCCCAAAACATAATACAGACCTAATCGAGGACTCAAACCATGCAAAACAACATTAAAACTACGAATCGCACATCAAATCGAACTTAATGAACTTTTGAACTTCCACCTTCCAAAACTCGTGCCAGACCATATCAAATCGACTTAGAATGACCTCCAATTTTTCAAAAAAGTCCCAAATTAAATAACAAAGCTATTTTAGTTCTCCAAACCACAATCCAAATCCGATATTATCAAAGTCAATTCCCGGTCAAACTTATAAATATTCCAAACCTTAAAATTGCCAACTTTCGCCAATTAGTGTCGAAACCTTCTAGAAACATCCAAATGCAAATCCGGGCATATGCCCAAGTACAAAATTACCATCCGGACCTAACAGAATCATTAAAACTCTTATTCAAGATCAAATACACAAAATTCAAACTTGGTCAACTCATCCAACTTAAAGCTTCCTAGTTGAGAATCATTCTTCCAAATCAATCCCGAATCACCTATAAACCAAGACCAATGATTCAAACAAGTCATAATACATCTTATGAAGCTACTCAAGACTTTAAAGGCTGAATGGAATGCAAATTCTCAAAATGACTGGTTGGTCGTTACAGCCTTTCATGAGAGAAACTTTCAAGAATACCTGTCATCCTATTTGAAATCTAAATCTCTGTGTCGCACATCCGAATAGGACTTCTAGCGACTCTAAGCGGTCTTCATCCATTCCTTGATGACCTTTACCTTTTCCATATCTTGATGCACAAGGTTTGGTTCTATCAATCATGCTTCTCCCACTCAAACCAACCAATGAGGTATCTACATCTCCTATTTTATAGATCTTGGAACAGTGCCATTTGAATGCTTTCATGAAAGCTATTATTGTTGGTAAATTCTATGACTAGCAAATAATCATCCAGGCTACCCTTAAAGTCAAGAATACATGCATGCAACATATCCTCAAGTGTCTATATAGTTTGCTTGGCTTTCCTGTCAGTTTGTGGATGGAAAGTTATGCTAAGATTCAGCTGAGTACCCAATCCTTGCTGAAATTTCTGCCAAAAGTTAGCGGTGAACTGCACCCCTCGGTCTGAGATGATGGAATCTGGAGTACTATGCAATCTAACTATTTTATTGATATAAAATCGAGCATAGTGTTATGCTGTGTTAGTGGCCTTAAAAGGAAGAAGTGTGATGACTTCGTGAGTCAATTCACAATCACCCAAATCGAGTCAAACTTACGAGGTGTGAGAAGTAGACCTACCACAAAGTCCATGTTGATCATCTCCCACTTCCACATTGGAATTTTTTATACATTGTCCCAAGCCACCGAGTCTCTAGTGATAGGCCTTCAATTGTTGGAAATTAGGGTATCTAGACACAAAGTACGTTGCATCCCTTTTCATTTCATTCCACCAGTAGACCTACCATAGAGCTTGATTGCACGGAATACTTGGAATTGTGAGCCTCGGTCATTATTCTCTCCCGAAGACCAGCTATATTAGGAAAACACAATCGCCATTGGTACCATACCGTACCATCATTTATGCCATGAGAAAAATCCATGGTCTTGTGTTTATGAATCCATTCCTTCAATTGTACCAATAATGGGTCATCAACTGTTTCTCCTTAACTTCCACTATTAGTGATAAGTCGGCTCTAGTTTCCACAATCACTCTACCCTCGCTTGAGACCGCAAGTCAGACTCCCAAATAAGCCAAATGGTGAACTTCCTTAGCCATCGGTCTTTGGTGTGCTTCAATGTAAGCCAAACTACACATAGATTTCTAGCTAAGAGCATCAACCACAACATTATCCTTCCACGGATGATAGAGAATGTTGATGTCGTAATCTTTAAGTAACTCAAGCCATCTCATTTGCCTTAGATGAAACTCCTTCTGCTTGAATATGTATTGAAGACCTTTATGGTCTATGAATATGTCCACATGGATCCCATATAGGTAATCATGCCAAATCTTAAATGCAAACACCACTACCACAAGCTTTAAGTCATGTGTTAGATAATTCTTCTCATAGTTCTTGAGTTGCATTGAAGAATACACAACCACTATGACATGTTTCATTAATACACACTCCAGTCCGACCCTTCAAGCATCATGATATATGGAAATCCATCTATACCTTCCAGTAAGGTCAACACAGGTGTTGTGGTCAACCTTGACTTCAACTCTTGAAAGTTCTTTTCACATTCTTCTGATCATTGGAATTTAGCTTCCTTTTGTGTTAATTTGGTCAACTTAGAGGAAAGAGAAGAGAACCCCTCTACAAACCTCCTATAATACCCAGTTAAGCCCAAGAAACTGCAAATCTCTGTCGTAGTTGTGGGTCTATGACAATTCTTCGCACTGCTATCTTCTGAGGATCAACCTTGATTCCATCCCTAGAGACCACATGACCCAATAAAGTGACGTACTCGAGGAAAAACTCACATTTTGATAACTTTGCATACAACTTGTGTTGGTCCAGAGTTTGCAAAGCTATCCTGAGCTGATTGATATGGGCATATCGAGTTCCTGAATAATCAAGGATATCGTCGATCATCACTATCATAAATGAGTCGAGGAACTACTTGAAGACTCGATTCATAATATCCTTCTCCCTTATCTTCTATTTTCAGAATTTCCTTCTCCTTTATCTTCTATTAGTGATACCCCGACCTCAAGTCAATCTTGGAGAAGTACTTAGCACCTTGTAACTGATCAAATATGTCATCTATCCTTGGAATTGGGTACATACTCTTGATTGTGACCTTGTTAAGCTGCCGATACTTGATGCACATCCTTAATGACCCATCTTTCTTTCTTACAAAGAGAACTGGCGTGGCCCAAGGCGACACACTTGGTTGGATGAAACCCTTCTCTAGCAAACCCTTCTCTAGAAAGTCCTTTAACTACTCTTTCAATTCCTTCAATTTTGTACCTGATCAAATATGTCATCTATCCTTGTAACTGATCACCTTATAACTGATCAAATATGTCATCTATCCTTGTAACTGATCACCTTGTAACTGATCAAATATGTCATCTATCCTTGGAAACGCGTACATATTCTTGATTGTGACATTATTGAGTTTCCGATACTCGATGCACATCCTTAATGACCCATCTTTCTTTCTTACAAAGAGAACTAGCATGCCCAAGGCGACACACTTGGTCGTTAGAAAATACCTCTAGAAATTCATTCATCACCGGCATGGACTGAAGTGTCAGTGCCTCGATATCTGTTATGCAACTCAAACCATGTGGTAGATACATTCTTTGTTGATCATTTTTCTGCCTTAAGTTAAGAAATAAACATAACTTTTGGAACGACATTATCCCCCTTCAACTCAGTGACTGGATCATCTGGATATTCAAACCTAATGGTTCCTATTCGGCAATCAGGCTTGGAAAAACATGAGCAAAGCTAGTCAATACCCATTATTACATCAAAATCCACCATCACCAATTTGATGAGGTCAGTTATGGTGTCTCGACCATGAATTGTGATAATACAATCCATATAAACCTGTATGGCCACAATAGATTCACCAACTGGAGTAGATACAAAGAATAGCTCACGAAGTTGTTCCAGTTCTGTCCAGAATTCCATAGCAACATAAAGAGTGACATATGATAATGTCGAACCTTGATTAATAGTAGCATACAAATCATGGGATTTAACTGTCAATATACATGTGACAATATCTGAAGAAGCCTCGGTACTCTAGCGGCCAATCATAGAATAGAATCTACCATGTCCTCCTGAATTCTATTCACCACCTCTAGCTGCACCACGCCCTACATATGCCAGAGTACCCAGAGCCAGGGGAGGTGTTGTAGAAGTAGTATTCGCTGACTTGGCCGGCTGCAGCATAGCGTTGCTAGCATTTTATCGATATGACTGAATATGGACTCTATGACCACATACGTAGCACACATATAGGCTTGTATGGTAGACTCCCGAGTGATTTTTCTCACACTTATAACATGAGTGCCTTTGTTGAGGATGAAATTTCTCGCCTTACTGAACCTGCTGATAAGATCCTCTACTGCCTTGGTTTGTCCTGTCATAGCCATATTGCTGCTGACTGGGCCCTGATGGTGATGCACTAGCTGAAGACTGAGCAACAAATTTTGATTGTCCAGATGACCCTATCCTAAACAATGTCTTTCTACCACTACCACCACTAAAACACCCACCAAAGTTAACCGCATAAGGGGCCTTCTTATTGTTGTCTCGCTCTATCTTGGTTTTTAACTTTTCGATCTCTGTGGTTTGAGCAAACGTCACCATATTCCAATAATTCATATTAGAATTTGGTAGCTATAGATGATAACCAAAGGACTAAGGCCTTGCACAAACCAGTGCACCTTATACTCCATAGTAGGAAACATATAAGGAGCATACCTTGAAAGATTCACGAACATCATATGGTATTCCCAAGAACTCATATTACCTTGCTTCAAAGTCTCAAACTCGGTAGCACGTGTTGCCCTAGTCTCGGCAGGAAAGAAATGGTCAATAAAAGCATTTGCTAACTTATTCCACTTTGCTGGATGGCCACCTTCCTTGTAAAACTCTTCCCACAACTCATACCAAGTATATGCCACTTCCTTGAGGCGATAAGAGGCCAATTCCACTACTTCTATTTCAGTGGGATGAATAACACGAATAATCTTGTGCATCTCATCAATAAACTCATGTGGGTCCTCTTCGGGATTAGTACCCATGAATACCAGAGGATCCAGCTGGAGGAATATGTTCACCTTGGAACTAGCCAAATCCCCTAGGTGACGAAAAGAAGTAGATGTAGCATTCAGTTTCTGAGCTTGGGAAGACATTATCTGAGTCAGCAATTGAATGGCTCCCCTAAGGTCTCTATGGGAAGCACTAGGACAGGAGAATGAAGCTGGAGTTGGAGTGTTAGTTGGAGGAGGCATCTACACATTCTCAGTCAGAATTTCAGCAACGATACTATAGGTAGGAGGTGCACTTTTGGGGGAAGTTCCTTCACTCCTCTTCTACACACCCGTAGCATCGGACATTGCATTAGCTGCCATTCTTGGGGTGACATTTTCCCTTTGGCTAGCCTTCGCCTTCTTCCTAGGCACCATGGACTGAAAATTAGAGTGACATATGAGTTAAAAAAGGGACAGTCCTATAGTCAAGTTCTATCGCACGATCTGGAGTGTCAAGCAAATGTGACATTCCTAAATTTCCAAGTATCCTCCTAATGATAGATGTGGTCAACTTCACACCAATAAGAAGGAATCTACTAGACACGGCTCCGAGGTATCCTAGGACGCTTTAAAACCTTAGACTCTGACACCAAGCTTGTCATACCCCAACCTCGGGAAGCGGGAATTGTGGTAACCTTGTCGAACGAGCCTACTTGGTGCCTACTATAGACCCTAATCCATGAATGATTCGAGAAAAGTAATGCGTAGAGCTCTGCCAAGGATATATATATATATATATATAGAAGTATAAAACATCAATTTTTTTACTTAAGAAATATCATTAATAGTTGTCAAAATATTACAAGTTATTAAATTTCTTTAAACGTAAGCAAAATGACACACAACATCTCTAATTCCCACATACATACATGACCCACAATGTGTCTACGGATCCTCTAAACTGACATGAGAAAAATATGGAAGTTCCAGTGACAAGGCCCCGGCTATGCCTTAAAATAATGCACAAAGACCAATACTACATAAGGGCGAGTAGGGCTCACCAAAATCAGTTGAAATGAGGGTACTCTCCTACTGAGAATCTGCGCCGCCTGCTGAGGTACCACTTGCATCCATAAAAGATGCAACGTCCTTGACAAAAGAGATGTTAGTACATATGAAATAGTACTAGTATGTAAAGCTAAGTACCCTTACATGGAATGAAATACCAATATAAGAAGAGAAAAATATGTAAGTAGGGAGAAAATCAGGAGTATTTGAAAATGGAAAGTTAAAACATAAGAAGAAAGTGTAGCATAAGTAAAATCTTCAAATAAACATTAACAATTTCAGTTGGGAGATTATTAGTTACCGACATATCACCATATGCGTGGCATGGAGTCCGACCTCAGCACTATCGGCTAAGTTGTCTCACCACAATGTGTGTAGATCAACACAGTAATGTGAAACCACCATGTGCATGGCATGGAATCCGATTTCAGCTCGATCGGCTAAGACGTCTCACCATAATGCCGTGTGGATCGACATGAAAATATGAAACCACCATGTGCATGAAATGGAGTCTAATCTCGACTCGATCGGCTAAGGCATCTCACCACAATGTGTGTGGATCGACATGGAAATATGGACTGATGCTAGCAATAAATTCATCCCAATTAAGGGGAATAAACTTTTCATAGTGCGAAGGAGATTTGTCCCTAATCATCTCCTACACTGGCACTTGTAGTTTTGAGTATAGTCCTTCACAACCTACACATTTTCGATTACATAATAATACTCCCAAAAATATTTCATTTTAATTATTTCATAAAACCTTTTATTTCCATTATTTCTTGGGACATACATCATCATTCTCATTTTGGCACAATGGCCACATTTCATCTTCATACTTACATTTCATTCCCTTGACATGGGTTATCATAAGAAATCATGGATATTTAAAATATTGAAAAATCATAGCTTCAAATACATCAGTATGCAAGAGCTTAAAACACATTGAATTATTTCAGAAAATGAGAGAATATGATTGCAATTGAAATATGAATTGAATTCATAAGAACTTGATAAATCAATCATACTTCAAATATTTTCCAAAGAAGAGCATAATGATGGTCTTTGAAACATGACTCGAGTACATAAGCATTTGATAAATCATTCTTTTGAGGCAAAAGGAGTAGGAACTAGAGCAAACCATATTTACAGTGTATGAGGAGTTCATGGAATCAAATTCTATGGAAGGAGTTCAGCCAAACATACCTTAATTGAGATTTTCTTAGGATCGCTAATACGTTTCACTACTCGTAATTCTTCGATGTACATTAACATAATTTAATTGGACCATTATTTGTAAGAATTTTCATGTTTTGTCTTTTAGAAATTTTGTAAAACACCTCATATGTATATTCGTCTACCACCTCCTACCATGGAATTTCTTCATCCTACAACTAACATCCACACAAAATATTCATCTTAAAATTAACCTTAGGAACCCATAACCCTCCATGAGTACATGCATACCCATCAATTTACTCTCAACCCATCAATCTCATCAATTAAACCATTTTACAATTTATTCAATATCCAATAACTTGAGTATGGGAGATTATGGCTTCCAATCACCATCCCATAAGCCCCTTTATTATATCCTCTTATAATCTCATTATTTTGATTTGCATGTGAGCTTAGGAATGAAATATCACCTTATTATTGGAGGACCTTGTGAGTTCTTCCCTTGAATCTCCAAGAAATAGGAAGGAATTGAAGTATAGCATTGTTGGAGTTCCTCTCTCTCTCTCTTTCTAGAATTATCCTCTCTACTAGATTGATCAAATTTCCCTTCTAAGACAACCTCTTAGTCCTTTTATTAAAATATAATTGGGTTAGGAATTTCACAAAAACACCACTCCGAGGCAAATCTGCAATCGCGAAAGGGGCCGCATATTGGTTCCGCGGTTCGCAAAATGGATCGCGAAATGGCCCTCCAAGTTTTCAAATGAAACTGGACAAATATATGGTCCTCATAACCCACCACAAAATGAACCTCAAAATTTGGTTTGCTTCTGCCCTGGTCCGTTATGATTCTATAGTCAACGAAGCCGATTCGCGGTCCGCGTAATTGACCGCAAAATCACCCCTCATGCCAATTGTTCTTCTCACTTTGTGATGTATTCTACAATCAACAAATCCGTACATATAACTTCAAAACATATTACCTCGACTATGGCACTATCAAAACCTTATATCCTTGGCAGACTTTTATGAGGCCTTACCGCATGACTATATTAATTACAGAAATGTAGACTATATTTTGTTGATTCTGAGTTGGCTTGCTTAGAAAGTACAGCTATTCATGTTATGGCCCCAATTTCCCTCTATAGGATGTCACGATGGCTCCTATCACTAAGACTAGGTAAGCCTAACACTTACTGAATTATGTGATAGAATTTAAGCAGAAACAACTATTAAGCATGAAACTGAAATTTCTATAGCAAACAATAATCCCGAGTGCAATACAATACCCAAAATCAGTAGTACAAGTCCTAAGATCTACATAATATTTTAAATACAATTGTTACGGAATAGTAATAGATGATGAGTGGTGATTTTACCACCCATTTTAGTCTCTTTTTCGTTAGATTTTGCACCTTTTAATGATAACATGAGGTCGTTTATAGTGTGTATTGTTCGATTTTCAGGAAAAAGATGCCATGAAGTGATTTGTATTGAACTGAAGTGGAATTGAGAAAAATAAAAGAATGGAAGAAGTGCAATAGCCTTCAGTGAGGCCGCACCTGCGACGTGGTATCCGCACCTGCAAAACCGCAAGTGCGGTGGTTTGGTTTGCACCTGTGGAAATTAGTCAGCCCACTCAGAGCCGCACATGCGATATGGAATCCGCATCTACGGAGCCGCACCTGTGAGGATTTTTCCGCAAGTGCGGTCAACGGGCATCAGTTCTGGGCAGATTTGTCAATTCACATTTTCCCAATCCCAAACCCACAAATACTTAACCTAGCAGATATTTTGACAATCTTTTGCTTATTTTTTCAGTAGATATACTAGAGAAGATATTTTTGTCTTAAGATAACAATTTTGGAAGCTAGGGTTTGCACACACACTTGGGATTTTAAGATTTGAAGCTTGTGGTTAAGGATTTCTTACCCATTTATGTTTATTTCTCCATTTCCTTGCTTTTTGTTGAATATTTAAGTGTGTAGTATTTATTTCCAACACTCAATCTTGTTTATGGAAATATTTATGTTTAAAGTGTGGATTAAATACCTTGGTGTGCTTATGTATTAAATGATTTTTCATCTTTTATGAAGTGAGTTATTGTTTCTTTAATTATTCTTGTTCTTCCAAAGGGATTAGCTAACCCTAGGACTCGCCCATTAACTCCAAATTAATTCTGGGAAAGATAATTTGGGGTTGGGAAAGATTAATTAACAAGAACTTGAGGCTTTAACCCTCATTTTATAGATTCTACCTAGGAATATGATTGAACTACTTGTATCCATATCCGGATGTGCTTAATCTCTTAATTGGGTTAGGAATAATTCAATTAGAAAGTCTTGTTAGTATTCGGAATAAGCTAATTAAGAATTATTATATGTGGCTAATTAACATAAACTCGCTCATATTTGTAAAATCGTGAAATACATTGGATCGTTACTTGAGTGTAATTCCCAATGCATCCATCCTCGTAGACATTGATCATTTTACCTGCTTTCTAGGTTAGTTTATATTTTTGTATTTTGATATAAATATTTTTCCAACCAAAATCTAAGTGTTTGGCATTGCACGATAAGTGATAATTCTCTTATATTCCTAATCGCCTATATATTATTTTCTGTGGGATTTGACCCCAACCTAGTTAGATTATTATATTTGACAATTGACCGCTTACACTATTTTAAAGTGTAATTTGAGCGTATCAAATTTTGGCACCGTTGTGGGGGAACAATTTGGCGTAATTTAGGTTGTTTGAGAAGTAAGCGTAAGTGCTTTGGTCCAAACTTGTGAATATTTGTGTAATTATTTTTCTTACCTTGGTCTATTTTTCTTGTTTGTTTATTGTTTATTTTCTTAATGTTTTATATAAAAAAAAATGGCATCATATAATGAAGATTGGTCGGATGGTAGTTGTTCATACTTTGATGACCCTTGTCCTTATTGTGGAGGACCACACTCATGGCAAAATTATTTAAATTCTCTCAGGGGTGGATTGTGCGCATAATTTCAAACCCATGAGTGGAGTATTTGTGATATGTGTGGTTACCAAAATGGTCAGTGGTATGATTGTGTTTATTTGTCCGTCCCTTCCCCAAGCCCCCACTATGATGATTCTACTTTTTGTGATGAAAATTTTAGGGATGAGGAAGTGGAAGAAATGGAGCATGGATCAAATGGAGAGTTCAAGCTCATGTTAGATTCCCTACTTGAAGGAGGAAACAAAGAGCAAAATTCCTTGGAGGAGCTTTTGGAGAATATTCTCCAAAATGACTTGGCGCTTGAAAGGTTGCACTCACAAATGGATGAAATGATTGAAGCCTTAAGGGTTCAAAAAGTCTCGTAAGTGAGTGATAGCCAAGAACCTTCCTTGGAGGTTGAAATTGAAAATCCCTCCCTGACACTTGAACACAACAAAGAAGAACTCTCAAATGCTCAAAATGAGAAGATAATTCTCATGTTGGAAGCCATTCTTGAAAATGAGGAGAAGCACAACTTTGCACTCGAGGACTTGAAACATGATGTGACTCAAAATGATAAGCATATTCGCACTTTGGAGGATCAAATGAAATCATTAATGGCGGCTCATTATGCCTCTCAATTTGAAAGTGTGGAAGGAAGTCAAGAAGAGTCCAATTCCGAGGAAGAAAGTGAGCTCTACTTTGAGGAATCAAGACTTGAACATCCACCAACCGACTCCATGAGTATTAGTGATGCCAAAGAAAATATGGGATTAGTCAATCGGGGTGATTGAAAATGTTGTTTAGCTTGACTCTAGTCCGGGGGAAAAAGAGGATGTCAAAATCCGAAAAAAGTTGCAAGTTGAAGGCTTGAAGTCACATTCCAAGCATTTTTCAACATTGGAATTGTGTGGTGAGATGGGAGTTGAACTACATGAGTCAATGAAGGATTGCGAGGAGGAAAGACTAAGGTCATACATTTTACAATTTGAAAAGACAACAAGGCAAAATGGCATTCCTCACATGAAATCCAAGAAGTGCAAAATGAAGAATTTAATGCTTGGCTTGGTCATCTACTTATCACCCCCCACCACTCGTGGTCACAAGCTTGATTCCAAGCTAGGTGCCCGATTCATATCGTCCAAGTGGCGAGAAAAGTGGTAAGGTTGACTTGCGTCGTGCCACGACGTTAAATGTGGTGCTTGGTGGGAGGCAACCCATCGTTTTCAAAAATTTTGGTCATTTTTGAAATTTTATTTTTTTAGAATAGCTTAGTATATTATTTGGAACTAATCTGCAAAGTTTCAGATTTTTTGGAGCTAAGTTGAGGATTTTGAGAGTGGCAATGCACCAAAACAGTGCTGCCCAGATTTGAACTGCTAGACTCAGGCTTTTTCACACCTGCGGGTAGGTCAGCCGCAGGTGCGACCACGCAGCAGCGGAAAAGAAAGTGCAGGTGCGGCTAGTCCGCAAGCGCGATCATTTTTGCGCGCATGCGCCTCCGCAGGCGCACTTAATGTTCCACAGGTGCGAAATTCGTGCAAGTAAAATCCCAACCCTCATTTCATCAGGTCAGTCTGTTTATCCCCAAAACGTAAAGAGAAAAAATATTTTTTGCTCCTCTCATCTCGCATCTCTCACGCTAAGGCTCGATCCTACACAAGACTACATAGGTATGCTCTCTTGATTCTCATCAACTTCTTCTCATGTTCTTCTTCCCCTGTTCTGTTCCTCTTCTTTTCTCAGTCCTTTCATGGTCATTCCCCTCTATTCCCAAGACCCCTCTGATTTAGGCTAATATTAGGGTGAGAAATTTTGTTGAGAGTAGGATAATGTGTGATGATAAACATGAAAACAAAATTTGTGAGAATTCTGAGTACCCAAATTATGTGAAGAAGAAGCGATTTTAAACTGCCTGCAAAGTGTTCGATAATTTATCCAAAGGAAAATTGTGAGCTAGGTACCTAAAATTCAATGTTAATGGAGTCAGAGGTCCATTGGGTACACTAATTTGGAAATCTTGAGTACAGATTAGTTGCTAAAAATCATGCCCCAAAATAGTCAAAAAAATTCTGGGCATTTGAACCCTTTGGCGAACTCCGTAGGGGCAAAACTTTTCCGCAGGTGCGACCTCTGGTACACTGTGAAATTTTTGCAGGTGCACACTTTCTTCCACAGATGCGCAACCGCACATGCGACTGAACCTCCGGAGGTGTGAAAACTGGAAACTTTCTGCAATTCCAGTGAGCTTGCAACAGGGGCTTCCCGAGCCCATTCGGCTTGATTCTTTGGCCTAATTGCAGTGTTTTAAATTGCTTAACATGATTCTACTGCCCAATTAACATTGTCTTGATTTCTTTGAAGGTACTTCGAGATAAAATAGACCCGAACATGAACATAAATGCTCCGCACAGTCATGAAATTGAGGAGGAAGCCGAGGAACAATTTGATAACTCACGCTTCATGTCTGCTGATTGTCATCGTCGGTATTATGACAATCTTATCACAAGGAAGATAGTACTCGAGAAGGAATTGGTCGAACTGCTCCTAGATTTCTATGGTTGTTTACAATCCTCCGGATGGTCATGCTTCATTCCTACTCCATGCAAGGTCAAGGAGGAGTGGATTCGCGAGTTTTACGCAAACCTTAAACGTACAACCTTCGCCGACCCACAACTCATAATTAGAGGCAAACCAGTGAGGTTCGGTTTGGAGGAGATTAATGATGTACTCGGGATTCCTAACCACCCACTCGAGCCAGTGCTAGAAAAAGATAATTGCAACAACACATAATGGCTTGTGTCCAAACTCTATCCTGCAAGAATGAGAGCAAAATGGGCCAACAAAATAAGGGGTTTGAAGTCGATCCATTTCACAGCCGAAGCTAGGATATGGATCTACATCCTCTGCAACAGGGTATCACCTTGTGGAAATGTTTCAGATGTATCATACACTAGAGCCCTGATCATTGCATGCTTCTTGATGGCATTCCCGTGAATGTCAGCTACTATATCTTGAGGGAGCTGAGGGAGTATGTGCTTCAAGGTAGCACGTCATTTATGTTTCCATCTTTGATTACAGAGTTGTGCCGGCGTGCACAAGTTGATGAATGGGATGGAGATCATTCGATACCAGCAGACAAGCCATTTCACCCATTGAGAGTGACAGGAGAAGGCAGTGTGCTAAAGAAAAATAAGAGAAAAGTGGAAACTACTGTAGGTGAGGGGTCATCCTCACAAACTGCTCAGGCTGAGGGGCCATTTGGGAAGCTAAACTCCCAGCTTGCATCCATTCGTGACCTAATGTCACAGATCCCCAGCGGACCCTCACACTCTCAGCCTATGCCCGAATACTTCACCAGAGATGACATGAAGACCTACTTAGATGCACAGAAGAAACAAGCAGAATCTCAGGAGAGAGTAGCAGCATCTATTGGCAAACTCGAGGTCGCCTATGGCAACTTGGCCAAGGCGCATGTGGATCTTCAGTCAGACTTTGAAAATGAGAAAGCGAGAAACAAGAAGAAGGGCAAGTTTATGATCAAAATGTGGAGAGGCATCAAAGCCTTCAAATGGGGGCAACCGAACAGGAAGATACCTGTTGCTGATGCTAAGGATAGTGAGGAGTATTCTTTCATGTCGGATGTTGATGATGAGGATGGTGACGGCGAGAGTTCTCAGTAGCAGTGATTAGCACTTTTCTCCTGCAGTCTGCTAGTCTGATGCAGACCTTAGGGAGACCCTCAAACTACTTTTATTTTCTTTTGCTATTGTGCAGTAAGAACACTGCAATGTTTTAGTTGGGGGTGGCTTTAGGAGTATACAGTATTCATACTATGACTATGTGTATGTGCCCTTGCTGGACTTCTTTGCTATTATGGATATTGTGTGCCCTTGTCGGGCTTATTTTGTTTTATCATGTGCTCTTGCTGAGCTTGGTGTTATTACTCTACTTTTATTTTTCCTTCTTTACTTACTTTCTTTAGTAGCCTTTAGTGTATATTATTTTTTTTTTTACTTCTTTAGTGTTAGTTGCTTTTATTCTATTATTCTCTTTAGTAGTTTTGTTCTTTTATTTTTATTTCTTTAGTAGTATTTCCTTGGGTTTTCTTTATGCTACGGTTCTTTCCCAAGGAACATTTTTTGTGTAGAACCGGGTGATTTTTCCCGATGATAGATGGCATGACAACTTTCTTAAGGGAATTAGTCTTGTTTTTCTACGTGGAGACTTTTGGATTATTTGGTACTAAAAAAAATTAGTCTCTTGTATGTGAAATGTGAATTAAGAATACCCCTCCGAATTTTGGTTTTAAATTGAAAAAAAAAAAGAGAAATAAGTTGCATAGGGAAGAATAATTTTTTTTTTTGTTTTGTGACTTTTTGGCTCTTTTGGTGACTGTTTGCCCACTAGTTAGCATGATATTGCTCTATATGCTCTTATTAATAAGTGAAATTGATCCGTCTTGATTAGTTCATGTGCCATGCGTTAGTGATTGTATAAATAATTCTTGTGTTTACGTCTATCATTTAGAACTTGCCCAGTTGGTCTTTCATTGCTAATGTTAATTATGTTTGGTTGGAGAGATGACCTTAGGCACTCTTTGTGATATTTGAAAAACCTCTTTAGCCTTTCAAGCCTACCATTGCATAAATATTATCACTAGTTTACCCTATTTGAGCTTTTAACCTTTTCTTTGGCCACCTCATTACAAACCTTTACCCTTTTCTGATATAATTCTCTCTTTTGAACCCGGCCCTCCTTGAATATTAAGAATGAGGCTAAAGGCCTAAGTTGGGGGTATTGGCATCAAGTTTGAAATTGGTAAGGTTATACATTGAGTTTAGGGACATATACCTCTAAGTGTTCATATGAAATTATTCAAGCTCCAAAAGAAAATATAAAAAAAAGACATATGTATGTATATAAATATGGAGCCTTGAGGAAATTAGGGAGGTATTCAAGGTGGTTCAATGAGGCTATGTGGTTTGAAAAGAAACAAAGTGAAAAAAGAAAGACAAATGTGAGTAATGTTCAAGGAGGGTGTAGTCACTTGTATCCCAAATGCTTATACGACCCTTCCCTAAACCTACATTACAAGCTTAAAAAAGTTCTTATGGGATCTCCAACCAAATGTTGTTAAAATAGGCGGCGAATTAAAATAAGGGCAAGCTTATGGCATGATATGTTGTAACACTTGAAATTCTTTGTGAGAGTGAGTGTCTTTGTGAATTTGTCCCTTGTGTTGTTATTGTAAATATGGTGATTTTGGGACTTTCTTTCTTGTGAGGGCACATGAATTAGGATGGATTGGTGAAATTGATACACCCAAAAATGAGTAAGTTGAGCATATGTAGTGTACTAGTGCTTTTGAGTCACTTCTTGAGGCTTATTATTGTCACTCGATTATTTTGAAACTCCTTTGCACTTCTTGAAGTTGTTTTTGAATGAGGAAGTTATTCGGGTAAGATGCACATACTTGAGCCTAATTATTAGTACCAACCAAATCCATAAGTATAATGCTTAAGTGGAGAATGTGCTTTGTAAATGCTAGCAATACGACTTGTGCCTTAAAAGGTAGAACCTCATTGAATTGTTGGTTTTGATTTTCTTGAGAACAACCAAAAGCTTTAAGTTGGGGGTGTTGATGAGTGGTGATTTTACCACTCATTTTAGTCTCTTTTTGTTAGATTTTGCACCCTTTAATGATAACATGAGGTCGTTTATAGTGTGTATTGTTCGATTTTCAGGAAAATGATGCCATGAAGTGAGTTGCATTGAATTGAACTGGAATTGAGAAAAAAAAAAGAATGGAAAAAGTGCAATTGCCTTCAATGAGGCCGCACCTGCGACGTGGTATCCGCACCTACAAAACCGCAGGTGCGGTGGTTTGGTTCACACCTGCAGAAATTAGTCAGCCCACTCAGAGCCGCACATGCGATATGGAATCCGCATCTGCGGAGCCACACCTGCGAGGATTATTCCGCAGGTGCGGTCAACGGCATCAGTTCTGGGCAGATTTGCAATTCACATTTTCCCAATCCCAAACCCACGAATACTCGACCTAGCAGATATGTTGACAATCTTTTGCTTATTTTTTCAGTAGATACACTAGAGAAGAGATTTTTGCCTTAGGATAACAATTTTGGAATCTAGGGTTTGCACACACACTTGGGTTTGAAGATTTGAAGCTTGTGGTTAAGGATTTCTTACCCATTTATGTTTATTTCTTCATTTCCTTGCTTTGTATTGAATATTTAAGTGTGTAGTATTTATTTCCAGCACTCAATCTTGTTTATGGAAATATTTATGTTTAAAGTGTNTGGAAGCTAGGGTTTGCACACACACTTGGGTTTTGAAGATTTGAAGCTTGTGGTTAAGGATTTCTTACCCATTTATGTTTATTTCTTCATTTCCTTGCTTTGTATTGAATATTTAAGTGTGTAGTATTTATTTCCAGCACTCAATCTTGTTTATGGAAATATTTATGTTTAAAGTGTGGATTAAATACCTTGTTGTATTTATGTATTGAATGATTTTTCATCTTTTATGAAGTGAATTATTGTTTCTTTAATTATTCTTGTTCTTTAATGTTTCCAAAGGGATTAGCTAACCCTAGGACTCGCCCATTAACTCCGAATTAATTTTGGGAAAGATAATTTGGGGTTGGGAAAGATTAATTAACAAGAACTTGAGACTTTAACCCTCATTTTATAGATTCTACCTAGGAATAGGATTGAACTACTTGTAGCCATATCCGGGTGTGCTTAATATCTTAATTGGGTTAGGAATAATTCAATTAGGAAGTCTTTTTAGTCTTCGGAATAAGCTAATTAAGAATTATTATCCGTGGATAATTAACATAAACTCGTTCATATTTGTAAAATCGTGAAATACATTGGATCGTTACTTGAGTGTAATTCCCGATGCATCCATCCTCGTAGCCATTGATCATTTTACTTGCTTTCTAGGTTAGTTTATATTTTTGCATTTAGATATAAATATTTTTACAACCAAAATCTAAGTGTTTGGCATTGCACGATAGTGATAATTCTCTTGCATTCCTAATCGCCTACAAATTGTTCACTGTGAGATTCGACCCCAACCTAGTTGGGTTATTATATTTGACAATCGACCGCTTACACTATTTTAAAGTGTAATTTGAGCGTATCAATAGACAGTACATGTGCAATATTAGAAGGTGACTCTGAGGCCTGCGAACGCGATGGAAGGTAACCTTGAGTCTCCACAGCAAAACCCAAACAACTAGCTAGTGATCAACCAACTCCGGAGTACCTGAATCTGCACAAAAATGTGCAGAAAGCGTAGCGTGAGCACACCAAAGAATTACCCCGTAAGTATCAAGACTAACATCGGTGAAGTAATAACGAGGGATAGTCAAGACACCTACTAGACTTACCAACTTATACAAGTATGAATGTGAAACTAACAGGAAACAATGTCAATATAAAGCTAGTCATGGTAAAGATAACAGAACATTACTCGCAATAAAACACTAGAAACAACTATTAGCAACAGGGAACAACCAGGTAATAATGTCATAGAGTAAGCCAAACACAGTTTAAGGAAAGAAGTAACAACTCAATAAGAGAAACAGCTTTCACATAAGATTTGTTCAAGGGTTTCCCCGAGGTACTTCACCTCATAGTCACATTTCATGGGTCCGAACTCATGAACCCTAATCACATGGCATCTTGTTCCCACGTTAAAATTTATAACTGCTCGGACGACTCAGTGCCAAGGGAATGAGAATATCTCATATCCGTACAGACAACTCATGTGCCATTAGAACAACTCTCACAGAGAAGGCAAGTAAAACGAGAGTACATGTAAATGGTTCATAACATTAGGATTCATCCTCTAAACCCGACATGGGAAATTAATTACGTGTATGCTTGTGCAAATGTTCTATCACAACTCAAGTCAAAAAGTACAAGCAGAGACAACAAATGGCACATAGGAAACAATCACCACGAAACGTACAATGAATAACTCACACAAGGTAGTCACTTCACTACACAAATATCATCAATAACAATGTCCCCAGGACATCACAAGTCATCACAAATCATTCCCCTACATAGGCCACCTTGTCTCGTCACGTGCGCAACAATAAATTAAATGCACGCCTCGTCTCACTCCATGCGCATAATAATATTCCCACATTATCTAGCCACATGAGCAAACCCATATATATAGCGCGCCTTGTCATTCCCCATGTGCAAATATCAATAATAACAATAGCACGTACAACTCACGTGCGAACACCTCGACAATCCTCTCAACAATACCTTGTGTGCCAAAACATAACAACACAATATAAGGTCTTTCACCACATGCGCCAATATGCCACAACTTTTCCTCAAAAAAATTTCAATACCACAATCACACGTATCCCTCTGCTCAACAACACTGAGTACAACAACTACATAAACAATGACACAAGAGTACGGCTAGTAAATAAATACAAGTACTACAGAACACAAAGAAACGGAAGAACCAGCTCACAATGAAAGACACAACAGGTAACAATGGTTTCAACAAGAATAGCTCAAAAAGGGGGGAGGTAATGTGTAACAATGATTCCATATAAGTACAACTCGACGATGAGAGAGATAGCATGAACAAATGATTCCAAATAAGAATAAGTCAACAATGAAAGGGATAACAAAAACTTCAGTTAAAGTTAAGCAATTACGGAAGGGATAATAATAACTTCAATTAAGGTTAAGGAATTACGGAAAAGACAACAATAACTTCAATTAAGGTTAAGCAATTATGAAAAATACAACAATAACTTCAATTAGGTTAAGAAATTACAGAAAAGACATCATGGCAATAAAAGAGGCGATGAGTTCAATTAAGGCACATAAGAGTTTATTTTCAACAAGGGTAGGACATGAATCAATCTCCAAATAAGACACGTATGGGTGAATTTAGTAAATGGAGGATTCAACATGATAAGACAACTTCATTTTTTAATGAACATAAGAACCTAAGAGCCTAAAACAGTCAAATTCCCAAAATAAGCCCGAGTACGTACTCTTCACCTCACGTACACGACCTTCACATGACACAATTAGAATAAATGACTCAAATCCTAAGGGGTAGTTCCCCCACACAAAGTTAGGCAAGATTATTACCTCAAAGAAGCTAAACTGATACTCTAAATGACATTCTTGTATGAAAAAAACCTCGAGACGGCTAAAATCTAGCCAAAATAACTTAATATCGTAAATAAATTCATAGGAAACAATTCTGAATAATAAATCTTTGATCTTTAAAGAGAAATAAAAAGTCAACTCAAATTGTCAAACCCCGGTCAACTCCTACCGCTTAAGCTTCTAAAACAAGAATCTTTCTTCCGAATTGATCTCGAATCATCTGAAAACCAAACCCGGCCACACCCACAAGTTATAATACACAATACGAAGCTACTCAAAACCTTAAGCCACTGAGCGTGACGCTTATTCTCAAAACGACCGGTCGGGTCGTCACATTCTCCCCCTCTTAAAAAAATGTTCATCCTCGAACATGCTAAGAACCATTTCGAAGTCCTTTATCACTGGATGAACTTACTATACATATACTCACGGGTGATCCCACGTCACCCCAATCCACATAGGCCCGACGACACTATCCCAACTGAAAATTATTCCTTCCACACACGCTAATAACCTTAGAACCAAATTTGTGACCATCCGATCATTTCCAAAAGACATGATTCCCACATCAATACATGGTATCAGCCTCAACTAGATGCAAATACTCATGCCTACACCCACAAGGTACAACCACACGACGTAAAACGTCACATATATGCTCATAACAATATCTTTAACCACCATAGCTACCCATAATCAAATCCAACACTGACAACGATGAAAGAAACATAAAGATACCATGACTATTCACTCAAATCAACAATTCACACACAACACCACTTGGTCACACACCTTGCAAGATAAAACCCAATAAGCACATCATGAATATGACTGAATATTGAAAAAGAAACACACGAGATAACTATCAAACAAACCCGACAGGCATAACTCCCTATCAGTACCATACTATGAAGCTATTACATAAGGGAGAATCAAAACATATTAACTAGCCACAAAGATCTCATCCTACTATAACCCCATCGCGCCACGTAGCCCGGTTCAAACATATCAAATCGCATGAAAACGTGAGGATCCCATCCTCAGCTCTGAATCACAAGTGGAATATACATCGTACCAACCAAAACCTTCCACTAATTCCATTCTTTGATAAAAAAAATCACAACAAGTAACGAACTTCCCATACTAGTAGAGCATCTAAATCACAAATCATAACCAACCATCTAGAAATCACATCAAAACCTACTGTAATGGGTCATAGAAAGTCACTTCTAGTCCTATAGCTCTCAATAATGAATAAAATAAAATGATAGACACGGGCTACCACTATAGAATCTCGCAACAAGGGTAAACACATAAGCAGAGTACAAAATCATGAAAATCGTCCATATGTGAAGCAAGATAAGGGGACTCACCGCGATGAGCAGAACCAAATGAAAATAAGAATGATGCTTCTTTATAACAATCAAAACCATACTTGTAACGGCACCATCTGGTGCAGTGCCCTCAGCCTTACAATAAAAAGCACATAAATGGGACGGGCCTCCTCCTCTTGGGCGCCCTCTACCCGTCTGACCTACACCCCCTAACTGGTAGTGCATGGATGGAAGCAATTGGAGCAGAACTCATAGCCTGAATACCCCACTATGAAATATATGTCCGGAGTCTTGGACAATCTCTCACCATATGGCTGGTATCTCCACACTCAAAGTAATTTCTCTACTAGTGTGGTTGTGAAAGATGTTCGGCACGCGTACTCTGAGACCTATGGGTATTAGAAACACCACGCAAATCTTGAAGTACAAACTGAACTGGTTGACCCACAAAACCTCTACCATATCGTACCTTGCCTCCAAAATAGAGACAGTAGATCCTCCTGGTATACGAGGCCTCTTAGTCTACCTGAACTCTCCCTCCTGATCCTACATACCCTCTAATATACGAGCGATCTCTACCACCTACTAGAACGGAATATCCCTCTCCAACTCCCGAGCCATGCTGAATCGAATACCATGACTGAGCCCCTCATTGAAACTGCGGACTCGCTCTCTAACTGTAGAAACTAGAGTAAGTGCATGTTTCGACAAATCACTGAATCTAATTTCATAATCTAACACTGACATAGTGCCCTAGTGCGGTTTCTCAAAATCCGTGTGCCATGTATCTTGAAGGGTTTGGGGAATAAACTTTCTCAAGAACATCTTTGAAAACTGAGTTCATGAAAGTGAAGATACATTGGCCGAGCTACCCAACTCGTACGCTCTCCACCAATGGTATGTCACTCCCTTAAGCTGGAACATAGTGAAATCAACCTCACTCATCTCCACAATACCCATAGTGCGGAAAATACTGTGGCACTCCTCCAGGAACCCATGCGCATCCTGTAAAGCCAGCAGTGAAGGTAGGAGGGTAATACTTTATGATCTTTGCAAGTATATGTTCTTCCTCCTTAGATGTTGCTTCCCTAACCATGGGCTGAACTCGAACTACAAGTTGTGTCGGCATGACACCTGGAACCTGACCAACATGGACTCGCTGCTCTGGAGTACAAGCGACGGGAGTCTGAACTCAGCCCCCGGTGTATGAAGTAGCTAGTGCAACCAGAATCAACCCCGACTTAGCCAATATGTCAAAGAAGTCTTGGGATAAGAACATGTGCCTCTTGTACCTGTCCCCCAATACGAGCTACTGGCGGCTTCTCAATTACTACTGTGCCAGGTGCTTTAGTTGTAGCACGTGCTCCTCCTCGGCCTCTGCCTATGCCTCTGCCTTGGCCCCTAGCAACACCGGCTCTGGGGGTGCATCATTAGTAACTACAGCTCATGTCCTCACCATCTGTGAGAGAATTGAATGACAAAGACTGAAACTCCGAGATCAATAAACTCGCACGATAGGAATGAAAGAAGTGGAACTATCCTAATAGTTTCGTAGCCTTTTGAAGATAAGTACAAGCGTCTCTGTACCGATCAGCAAGACTCTAATAAACTCACTTATGACTCGTAGCACCTATGAACCTAGAGCTCTGATACCAATTTGTCACGACACCAATTTCCCTCTATAGGATGTCGCGATGGCACCAAGTCACTAAGACTAGGTAAGCCTAACACTTACTCAATTAAGTGACAAAAGTTAAGTAGAAACAACTACAAAGCATGAAATATAAATTTCTATAGGAAACCAATAATCCTGAGTGCAATAAAATATACAAAATCGGTAATACAAGTCATAAGATCTACTGAGTTTACTAGGAAGTCTTCTAAGTACAACTGTACCGGAATAGTAATAGACAGTACAAGTACAATATCAGAAGGTGACTCCGAGGCCTGCGAACGTGATGGTAGGTATATCTTAAGTCTCCACAGTAAAACCCGGACATCGAGCTAGTGATCAACCAACTCCGAAGTACCTGAATTTGCAAAAAAATGGGCAGAAAGCATTACATGACTACACCACAGCGGTACCCAGTAAGTATCAAGACTAACATCGGTGAAGTAGTGACGAGGGATAATCAAAACACCTACTAGACTTAACAACATGTACAAGTATGAATGTGAAACTAATAGGGAAACAATGTCAATATAAAGCTAGTCATGGTAAAGATAACAGAACAATACTCACAATAAAACACTAGAAATAACGATTAGAAACAGGTAACAACCAGGTAATAATGTCCTAGAGTAAGCTAAACATAGTTCAAGTCCAGTGAAACCAAGTAAAGGGAACAAGTAACAACTCAATAAGAGCAACCTCTTTCACATAAGATTTGTTCAAGGGTTTCCCCGAAGTACTTCACCTCATAGTCACATTTCACGGGTCCCAATTCATGAACCCTAATCACATGGCATCTTGTGCCCATATTAAGATTCATACCCACATGGACGACCCACGTGCCACTGGAGTGACAATATCTCATATTCGCGCGGACAACTGTACCAGCAATAGCAATGATCTTTGACCGCACGGAAAACTCACGTGCCAATAGAAAAACTCTCAGACAGAAGGCAAGTAAAATAAGAGTACATGTAAATGGTTCATAACATCAGGATTCGTCCTCTTAACCCGACATAGGCGCTTAATTACGTGTATGCTTGTAGAGACAACGAATGGAACATAGGAAACAATGACCACGAAATCTACAATGTATAACTCGAACAAGGTAGACACACCACTACAGATATATCATCAATAACAATGCCCCCAGGCCATCACAAGTCATCCCAAATCATTCCCCAATATAGCCCACCTTATCTCACCACATGCGCAACAATAAAGTAAATCTCTTCCTTGTCTCGTCGGACGCGCATAATAATATTCCTACCTTGTCTCGTCACATGAACAAACCCATATATATAGCCTGCCTTTTCATGCACATGTGCAACTATCAATAATAACAATAATATAAGGTCTTTCACCACATGCGTCCATATTCCACAACTTTCCTCAAAACAATTTCAGTACCACAACCACACATAGCCCTCGGCTCAACAACACTGAGTACAACAACAATAACAACAACAACAATATCATGAGAGTACATCCAGTAAATTAACACAGGGACTACGAACACAAAGAAATGGAAGAACGAGATCACAATGAAAGACACATCAGGTAATAATGGTTTCAACAAGAATTGATCAACATGGAAGAGATAATGTGTAACAATGATTCCACATAAATACAACTCAACAATAAGAGAGGTAGCATGAATCAATGATTTCAAATAAGGATAAGTCAACAATGAAAGGGATAACAAAAACTTCAATTAAGGTTAAGCAATTACGGAAGAGATAATAATAAGTTCAATTAATTTTTAAGAAATTATGGAAAAGACAACAATAACTTCAATTAAGGTTAAGCAATTACGGAAAAGACAAAAATAACTTCAATTAAGGTTAAACAATTACGAAAAAGACAGCATGGCAATAAAAAAAGGAGACAAATTCAATTAAGGCACATAAGAGCTTATTGGCAACAAGGGTTGGACATGAATCAATCAACTCCAAATAAGACACGTAAGGGTAATTTAGTAAATAGAAGATTTAACATGATAAGACAACTTCAATTTTTAATGAACATAAGAACCTAAGAGCCTAAAACGGTCAAATTCCCACAAATAATCCCGAATACGTACTCATCACCTCCCATACATGGCCTTCACATGACAAAATTAGCACAAATGAATCAAATTATAAGGTGTAATTCCCCTACACAAAGTTAGACAAGATACTTACCTCAAAGAAGCTAAATTGATACTCTAAAATGACCTTCTTGTGTGAAAAACCTCAGGATGGCTATAATCTAGCCAAAATAACTTAATATCATAAATAAAATGATAGGAAACAATTCTGGGAAATAAAGCTTCAATTTTTATAGAGAAATAAAAAGTCAACTCAAATAGTCAACTATGGTCTAGCATCTCAGAACCCGACCAAAAATTACAAAATTATAACACCCATTCGATAATGAGTCCAACCATACAAGAATTACTCAAATCCGACTTCAAATTGCCATTCAAGCCTCCAAAGATTAGTCTAAGAAGTTCTCACAATTTTCCCCCAAATTTCCAACTTAAATCACTAATTAAATGATGAAAATGACAATGGATTCATGAAATATAATAAAATTCGGGTAAAGAACACTTACCCCTATGAATTTCTTGAAAACCCCGCAAAGAATCATCACTAACCGAGCTCCCTGGGTCAAAAAATGAGTAATGAAATCAAACCCTCGAATTTAAACCTTTCTGCCCAGCATTTCCACATTTGAGAGCTATGGCTCGTATCTGCAAAGATATCTTAACAGACAAAGGTATGCATCTATGAAAGAATCGACACACCTGCAACAACATAGAAGCGGTAACGCCAATCGAAGAAGCTAAAACATGCGCATCTGCGATCACTAAGCCGCATAAGCGACCATCGCACCTGTGTGCCTAAATCTGCAGAAGTGATATCCTACCAGTCCTTGGCATCACAAAATCGATACAAAATGTGCAGAAATGGCCCCACACCTGCGCTCCAAAATACACAGGTGCGATGTACCAGAAACATACCTATCCAAAAGCATGCAAACCATCTGAAACTCGTCTGAAACACACCCGGGGCCCTCGGGACCCCATCCAAACATACCAACAAGTTCCATAACATAACATGGACCTACTCAAGGCCTATCGAACAAAATCAAAACTACGAGTCGCACCACAAATTTAACTTAATGAACCTATGAATTTTCAACTTCTACAACTCACGTCGAAACATATTAAATCAACTCGAAATAACGTCAAATTTTGCATGCAAGTCCCAAATGACATAACGGAGCTATTCCAACTCTCCAAATCAAAGTCTAAACTTGATATCAATAAAGTCAACTCCTGATCAATCTCTCAACTTTCAACTTTCTAATTTTTACAAAAATACACCAAATCAACCTACGAACCTTCAAATTCAAATATGGGCATACTCCTAAGTAAAAAACACTATACGGGGCATTTGAAATGCCATTCTGGAGTTTTCTACATAAAATTCAAACCCCAGTATACTTCTACCGCGTAAGCTTCTAAACATGAATCCTTCTTCCAAATTGATCTCGAATCATCAGAAAACCAAACCTGGCCATACACGCAAATTATCATACATAAGACGAAGCTACTGGAGACCTTAAGCAACCAAATTGGATGTTATTTCTCAAAACAAACCGATCGGGTCTTTACAATCTGCCATCTCGGCTAAGGTAGGATTTTAGGTTGTGACAAGTTGATATCAGATCTCTAGGTTCTAAGGGTCTCACGAGTCATGAGCAGGTCTAGTAGAGTCTTATGGTTGGTATAAAGACGTTTTTACTTATCCCCGAGAGGCTACATGATGTTAGGAAATTTCGCTTAGATGACTTCCTATCATGCGACTTTATCTCGGCTTGAAGATTATATCTTCAGTTCCCTCCTACTTGTTCATACGTGATGTTCATCACTTAATATCAGTTGAGATCTAGAACTTTGTGGTGATATTGCATATGTGGTGAGGGATATTTTTTCCCTTGTGTTTAGCTCTGACTACTATTGTTTCTTTTTAGAGGGGTTTCTATCGATAGTCGTTGGTGTTGGTGTTGCCCATGAGTTCGATTACACAACATATTGTTATGCTTCATGTGTTGGTCTTAGAGTGGTGTTAGTGCACAGTGGTAGGATGAATTCTTATGTGTCATGTTAGTTGAAACCCTATCAGGAGAACTATATTGTTCATGATTTGGAGTTTGACATTTGTTTTAGCAGAGGAGAGGCATTCGGGCTATGAAAGTTCTAGCATTGGTTAATAGATTTGTGAGATTAAACATCTCTGAGCATAGTGGAGTTCTTGCTTGTGTGGTTGCGCGGTTTTTTTTTTTTTTGAATGAGTCAGAACTCGTCGATGTGATGATCCACATTTTCTTGTCCTTAGGGACACATTATTTGGGGTGGTGCTAAGGAGTTGGTCCTTAGTGTTTTGATGTGTGCAACTTCAGGGTCCAATTATGTTTCTAGTGTTGATGGTTCGACGGAGATGATCCCTTGAGGAGGTTCATAGTTTGTGATATTTTGTTCATACATATGATATAGAGACGTATCATGATTCGAGGTAGCATTATGGGTGGCAGAGGATGAAGAAGGACATTAATAGGCATGCCTCACAATGTTTCATTGTCATCAGGTCGATAATAAGCATCAAAGACCGAGTGGCTTACTTCGGGAGGTGGATATACCTTCGTGGAAGTGGGCCATATCGTTATGAACTTTGTGGTAGGGAAACCACAGGCTTTGGGGAAGGTTGGCTTGATTTGGGTCATGTAGACAAATGACTAAGTTTGTACATTTCATTTTGGTGATGACTACTTATATATTTGAGGGTTTGAAGTTGATAGAAGGGTTTACTTGAGCTACAAGGGAAATGTGAATGTGTGATTATCATCTTGGTGTACAATACAATCTTAAGTTTTGGATGTGTTCATGGATTTTCCGGTTGTTCATTGATGAAATCAAATAGATTCTTGCGGCATGTGTATGAGTGTAGACTAGGGAGAATCAATTGATTAAATAGTGGTGCTATGCATGGTGAGGTAACAAAAAGATTTGAGGCTACATAGGAAGGCTATATCATGTGAAAAGGTTAGAGGTTGTTTGATTTCTTATAAGGTCGCAATGAAGAGTTTTGACCTTTATCCAATGGGATGTATCTACTATAATGTGAGTCTTGATCGTTTGAGGTAGATGGCACGATTGTCACAAGGTTGAGTATGCATTTGGGTTGATAATTTGGGATGTGTTATGGTTAGTGCAACATGCGTGTATGAAAAATTCAGCTGAGTAATAGTGTGAGGTAATGGTAACTAATAAGGAACAGTCATTGTGAGTTCTTGGATCATGTGATTGTGGCTTAAAGCCAAGTGGGAAAGCCTATCATCGATGATTGGATCACATGGTCATGTGTTGTTGCAGTCCTAGATTTCGGTGAGCTTGTGAATTAGCTATGGCCTGAGGAGGATGACTTCGACATTGATTCGGGAAAGAAATTTCTAGGGGCATGCTATATTTCACCTTATTATTATATAGAGGTGGTGGAAATGGCTCAGGTTGGATAGTATTTTGTGGATGTAGTGTGAAAAGGGAAATGATTCGCTCAGTTATTTCATTTTTGAGCAATCATGTGCTAATGGAGCACTAATCATTCAACATGTTTGGCTATGTATTCGAGACTAGGACTAAGTGGGTGACTCTTGAGGATGGTTCTAGTAAGATCAAGGTTCAAGATATGGTACCTAAAGATTTTTGAATTCATCGTGTGGCTAAGAAGTTGAGATTAACGTTGGATTATTGAAGAGAGCCGGGTTTTGGCATTTCGCATGACTTGGTTGATGTAGAGGGATTCAGTTCTGATGGCTTGGTTATGTGTAAAGGGATTTCGAAGAGTTTGTTGTGACTTTTGGCCACGACTACGGTTAGTGTCTTCTGCAGGCACGGAAGGTTTGTTACATGGTGCGATTTTCTCCTGAATTTAACCAAGTGAAAGATTTTGGGTTGATAGAGTCTGTATCTTATTTGTGCTTAAGACTTGATAACGAGATTCTCATATTTTTATGTTGTGGCAGGATGGATGCGGTGAGATGTGTGGGATTAAGATGGAATGGATAAGGTTGCGGTTCAGCATTGAAAGGAATGTCATGAGTTCTAGACAGCATGAGAGATTTCAGATGTTTAAGAGAATACTAACACTATCTTATATCACTTGGGAGAGAGTGTGTTGTAGAAGACGCAATTTATGTTGATTGGCGGAGGCTTGACTAGTACTACATAGATCGTGTGGGTGGAAACCATGGATGATCAAATTTCTACTTGGTGCGGAAGGTTTATAGGAGTATTTCTCATAAGGAGATTGTGTATGCATGATGTATCAGTCATTTAAGTGGGAGAGATAGAAATCAAGTATAGAGATTTTTGTACTCTCAAGGGTTAGAGATTTGATTTTTAAGGAGGCAGATTATTTCGTGGGTTGCGGATTGCGGAATTATATTAAGGGCTAGACAACTGATTGTAGGTGTCATTGATTGTCACTTGTGAATTTTTGGGAGCTTATTTACCTATTAGATTATCTGGATCGATTTAGGGGCCTATTGTAGGCCAAATGAGAATGAGTATTATATAGTGGATCGTATTTGCTTACTCAGCATAGCTTTTCCAATGGGTGTGTCATCAGGCCGAATGGATATTATTCTTGCTATGATTTAGTTTATGTGTTACTCTCTTATGCTATGATAGGTTGTGAGACGACATGATTATTCTCGTGCATGTTTTGGCCCTGTAGAGGCATTTTCCAACATTGGAGCGAGATGGATCTTGAGATGTTGATTTGTTTATTGCGCCATAGTTGTGCTTGCCTTTTTGTAGCGCTTTGTGCTATCGGTCTTCCCGTGGTTATGTTTGTGCAAGGTATGCACTTGCTATTCATACACATGTGTTTGGTGAGCATGAGGATTTGCCTCAATGAGTATTTATTTGTAGAGTTGTTGATGATTGGATCGGGTTGCACGTTGCAACAGTGTTATGTTTGAATATGATTTCTGGTGCGTACTCCGTGTGTTTTGCTTATACCTTGCGGGATCGATTGTGATTTTGTAATTGTATGTGTCACGCTTGTTGGACAGTTCTCTTATTTGATTCTCTTTCTATTGTTGGCTACATTTGAGTTGTTGATTGTTTGGTGCACGAAATGCATCGTATGCAGTTCTAGGTGGCATTTGGTGTGGTCTTTTAGTGAGGCAATTTGTACTGGTTAAGATGAGCTTATTAGGCCTGGTGTTAGAGAAATCAAATTTGTATAAGGTGTGTTTGGAAGAAGAATATCATTAGTCAGCTCAAAATTTGGCAGAGGTTCTTGTCAGACAAGAGAACCCCACAAAATTTTGATTGTACTGGTGGTTATGAGTTTCTATAGGTTTTTCTCATCATTAACAGTGTTTCTAAGGTTTGGGGCAAGGTCCTAATTGATATGAGGTATGTTATTATAGGATCAGGTTCTGTAATGAGCAGGTATTGTGGTAAAAAAATATTGCTATAAGTACATGAGATTTGGTGTACATCCTATGGTTATATATTGGGAATACATTTATGATTGATACAGCTCGTCGGGGTTGATGGGGTAGAATCAGATCTAAAAAGGAGTTCCAGATGTTGGAATTTGGTTCTAAATATTGTAAGCTAAGGTGGAAGGAAGAATCTTCAGACGGATTGTATTAATGGACTTATATGGATTGAGGTGGCATGGGTCCTCTCAAGGGTGTGTGTATGATGAGCTTATGCAGTTATTCAACAGCTTTGGAACGACTCTTGGCACGTTCGAGGATGAACATATATTTAAGTGGGGGAGAATGTAATGGCCCAATCGGCTTCTTTGAGATTTAGCATCTTTGTTGGAGGTTTAAGACCTTGTTAGCTTCATATGATGTATTATGATTTCAATATATGGTTGGTTTTGATGTTCCAGAGGCTCAGGATTAACTTGGAAAAGTGATTCTCAATTTGGAAGTTTTACGTTGGAAGAATTGACCAAGGTCTGACTTTAGGGTAAACGATCTCGAAATCAAACTTTGATGGTTTCAATGGATCGTATGGTTATTTTGGACTTGGAAATATGTTCGTATTTGTATTTGGATATTCCTAAAAGGTTTTGGCTCTATTTGTCGAAAGTTGGCAATTCGAGGAATTGGAGAGTGCATAAGTTTGACCTATCGAACTTGTATTATGGTGTTGAGACCTTGGGTAGGTTCATTTAGTTAGTTGGAACTTGTTCGCAAAGTTTGGTCATAATCTAGAATGTCTAAGTGTTATTCGTACGCATTCGACGAAGTTGGAATGTTTGAAACTTAAGAAAATAATTTTGATCTTCGATTCATGATTTTAGTGTTATTTGTGTTGTTTTGATCCTTTGGATAAGTTTAAGTCTTGTATTTAGACTTATTCATATGATTGGATGGGGTCCCGAGGGGCTCGAGTGTGATCCGAGTGGTTTCGGACCATATCTATATGTTTTGGAGCAGCTGAGTTGCTGGTGTGTTGCAGTGCATCACGATCGCAGAGCTAGGCTTTCTATCGCGTACATGGATCTTGGACGGCTTGTATTTGTTCTTCGCGATGTTTGTTTGGGAACTAGGAGTTGTGTTCTTTGCGTTTGCATGGTTGCTTTGGCGTTCGCGTAGTGGTGGCATGCTTAGTCTTCGCGTTCGCAGAGTTTGTATGCATTGGAAAAGGAGTGAAGTCAGGCGGGAAGCTTGGTCATTGCGTTCACGTGGCTTCAGTCGCGTCTGTGCAGAGTGGGAGCTGGTTGAGCTTCTGAATTGTGAGGGTGCTTCCACTATCGTGAAGGAGGATTTGAGTTGGTGGCAGACTTGGGCTTCGGGAACACGAAGCTTGTGTTGCGTTCGCGAATGGTGATGGGCAGAGTACAGAAGTGTTATATTATGAGATTTTTACTCATTCTTTCATATTTTTGAGCCCTAGACTTGGAGATGAGAGATTCTTCATGGATATTTTCATAAAAGGAAATAGGGTAAATGATTTCTACCTAATTGTGATTATATTTCAAGAATCAACATGGATTTCTACACCTAAACATGGAATTTGAAAGGAAATTTGGATTTTTTACACTTTACGAGTATGTATTTTTGGGGGTTTGATCATCGATTGGACCTGGATTTGGAAACTAATTATATATTTGAATTTGCAGGTTATGAGTCACCGAATTTTGGTATTGGTTTCGGATTTTGGGCACGCAAACCCGGTTAACTTTATTGAATTTTTGGGAATTCATCAAAGATCGAAGCTTTATGGTTCAGGGTCTCTTCCTATAGCATTGCTTGACTTTCTTGGATGATGTCGGGCTTGAATTTACATTATTGAGGTTGAAGCTAGCCTGTGAAGAGATAAGTCTCTTGGAAACCTTGTTAAGAGGGAAACCCCTAGGATTTGACTTGATTGCAATATGTTTAATGGGGTTGCTATATGTGCAAGCGGCGAGCATATATACACATATCAAGTTTATATCATGTCTGGGGAAGAATTGATACAACTACGTCATGTTTTGATTATGTGCTCATCTTGGTTCATGATTTATTTGGCTTATATGACTATATTCGCTCTCTTATTCATGCTAGAGATCGTTCCTAGGTTTTTGATTATTTGTTAAGGCATGAGAGCTTATTCTTGATATGTTGAATTGCTTGAATAATCCGTCGTCATATAAAAATTTCATGAGAACATATTTGTATGATTATTATTAAGTCGTTGTACATCTTTTATCTATTAATTCTTGGGCATATGCATATACATTATATTTGGATACTTGATTTGGACTAAGATTTTTGCACGAAAGGCAAGGTTGTACCATTGAAATGCAATTATGAAACATGACATAATGAGCGTATATTTGATTATAAGCAAGCTATCAAGCTCTTTTTATGCTTGGATAAAGATCCATCCCTCCATATTCAGGTGATTATCCATATTGCTTTGGACCCTGTTTAGCGTGGTCGATACATGGATTGTGTATCGGGTCGATATATAAATTTTTTATCGGATTTTAGTGATACATAGATTTTGTATCGGGTTTCAATAGTGCATGAGTTGTGTATCATGGTAATGGATCTTGTAATGATTATGGTAAGAGATAGAATTTTGAGCATGCATAGACATTCTTGACTCATTTAGAAGCATTCATTTAAATGCTAACTGTTGCATGTCGTCCGTATATGCTAGTTTGGAGCCTCGATTCTTTTGATTGAAGCAGGACATCTTTAAATAACATACCTGAGCAGCATTATAATCTCTTGAATTGGAAAAGCATGCCTTGTATATTTCGAATGTTTTATATCTTTGAAACTTGGTTCATGAGAATATTTACTATTTCAATTCCAGGCTCAGTCATTTATATTTGTGTTGTAAGTATCTTGATGCCTATAGCCTCACCATTACTTCTGTGAAGTTAAACTTGATATTTACTAGGTACTGACTATAGTGTACTCATACTATGCTTCTGCACATCTTTTTGTGCAGATCCTAGGTGGTACTAGTGGAGCCTCTTGTTGAGCTTAGTTGTTCGCTCACAGACTTAGGGTGAGCTGCACCTCATGGATTCATTTTTCAGTGCCTAGCCCATGTCCTTATTTATCTCTTTTCTATTTTCTTTCTCTCAAATAATTTTGATTATGTATTCAGACTCGTACTTATTCAGTAGTTGCTCGTGTCACCTAGTTCTTGGGGATTGTACTTTTTTAATTGTATTTGTACCTTGTTTTAATTATAGAAGATATTATACTATTTTGAGATCATTCTTGTCTTTATTTATGATATGACTCTGTTAATTAAAGGAATCTTGACTATATTTTGTTGATTGTGAGTTGGCTTGCTTAGCAAGTACGGCTAGGAACCATCACAGCCTGAGGTGGTATTTTAGGTCATAACATGTTTCTTGACTTTTTCTCTATTATTATATTTGCTTATAAACTACACAAGTTATATAAAGTGAGTGTCTTTTGACTAAAACTTCGCAACTACTTGAGCTTATTCTTGATACTTACTGACTACATGGGGTCGGTTGTAGTCATGCTACATTTCTGCACCTTGCGTACAAATTTTAAAACAAAGTTGTTGTAGAGTTTGAGGGCGAGTATTGAGGGCCTCATCATTCTAGTTATTAGCTGCCACTTTATTCATGGTATCCTAGGATCTTGTCTTTTTATTTAAGTATTCAAATAGATAATGTATTTTTATATACCAGCACTGTATTCTATTGCTTTGTTTCTCATGACTTGTGTCACCGGTTGTTGGCTAGTAGTAATAAGTTTTTGCATTTATTATTTTTATTTATATTATTATCCTCGTTATGGTTAGGATCGTGATTGGATGATCTACCGAGCAGGTTGAATTTGGTTTCATCACGACCTAGTGGGATTTTGGTTGTGAAACGGCAACGACCAGGGAAGGAGGATTTGGGAAAGGGATTCGTGAACAAATATGCAAAAGAGATGAAAAGAAAAAAGGTCAAAAAAGAAATTGAGTAAAAAAGTAAGTAAAAAAAATAAAATGAAATAATATCTTATGTGGGAATGACATGACAATATTATAGAGTGAGTTAATAGAACACCTCTTTATATACAAATTAAGAGAGTATTAGTTTCACTTTAAACAATAAAGAAAAGTAAGAGATCGCATGTAAAGTTAAGATATGTAACTAACTTTTTGCTACAAGTTTAACGGGTAATTTATGTATTTTTTCCAAAATTCTGTGGTGACCATTAAAGGAGCTTGTGAAATGACTTATGAAATCCTACTTTGGATAGTATAATCATCATAGGTGTATATAAAATTGTTAATTTATTCTAGGATGAAAATTGTCAGCCTAACTTTATTTTAAAACTCAAACCTCCTTCTCGATTTACGCAATAGACATTTTCCACCTCATTACTCTCTTATTTTTACCTTTTCAATTTCATAATTCTTTTTTGTTTTTAAATCTATTTTGCGAACTAACTTATAGAATAAATAAATGTTATTTTGAAATAAAAAGGTGAAAAATAATTAAGCATATAAGTTAACAACATTGAATAACAAAATAAATGAGAAGAATAAAAATTTAGAATATAATTTGATAAGGTATTGTAAGTTCATTGAATTTGGGGATGTAATGCATCCTCCATGAACCATTTCAGAAAGAAAATAAGATAGATGTTCAAAACATTTATTCAAGGGATAATTTGACGGATCAATCATTAAGATATTGAGAACATCAACGTTTGAGAAACTTTTATACAATATTGGAATGAGTCGTTTCAAGATATTAAGAGATGTTATTCACCAGGGGAGTAAAAATATGCATTGTACTTTTTTTCCCTTGAAATCAAGGGTTTATCCATTGAATTTTCTTAAGATAACTAGTACTGCGTATTGCAAAGAAACATACTCTTTTTCCTTTACCAAGATTTTTTCCTATGAGTTTTTTCCTAGTTGTCGTGACACAAAATCCAGCTAGTCGTGATGGCACATAACCCAACCCGTCAGGTAAGCCAATTAACAACTATCCAATTTACAAAGATTTATGAAGAGAAGAAATGACAATACAACTGCTTTTATACAAGAATTTCTCAAGGACTGGTAGTATAAATCATGAACTTCTAAGATTTGGATTATTACAAAACTGAATTGAAATAAGTGCAACATTTGTTTGAAGACATAATTCAAATCTAATTCTACCAAGTACAAGTGATAGCCATAATTGGAACGCAGATACATCTTCAAATCCAGCTCCCTCCGTACGCAGCAACATCCAGCATCCAACATCTACACTCAAGGTGCATAAGTGTAGTATGAGTACAACCGACCCCATGTACTCAATAAGTAACAATTCTAACCTTAGGTTGAAAGTAGTGACGAGCTGGGACAAGGGTCAGAGTCCAACTTCAATAACACGCAACAGTTCATAAAAATATAATAAAGTTGGTACAAGAAATAACTTAGCATTGTTCACAGTTAAGGAATAATAGGCATGATTTTCAAGTATAATAGTAAAACCCAAATCTTTCACCGAAAGCCCCAAAAATATAGGAGTAGTTTGAATACCGTGATTTTCCTAAAAACCTTTCAACAATAAATAAGATGTTTCATTTTCAAATAGCAAGAGGATAATATATCTCTATGCCTACATGTCAATATACAAGTAAAATCATGGATGTCACCATAGCTAGGTAACAAAAGGAAATGCATCTCTATGCAGGTATCACAAGTACGCATGTCAAATGCAATGCATCTCAATGATGAACTCATGTACTCACACTTTCAAAGTACTCAATCTCACTGTATTGTATTCTCAATCATCATGCTCAATACTCAGCACACTCAGTCACTCAGTATTATACAGGGCAATTCCAGCCCAAATTCAAATAAACCAAGGCAGATCCAGCCGAAAGATGTAAATAAACCAGGGCAGATCCAGCCCAATGCAAATGAACCTAAATGCAGATAAACCAGGGCAAACCTAGCCTAATGCAAATGAACTAGGGCAAATCCAACCCAAATACAAATGATTGCTAGCAATTGCTCTCACCATGGGTGTGCAGACTCCGAAGGGTCTCCTTCTAGCCCAAGCGCTATAATAAGCCAAATCCTAGCATGAATCAATAAAGCCTGCTATGGCGTGTAGCCCGATCCCATAAATATTACTCACAATAGAACCTCGGGCCCCACTCAGTCATCAATCTCTCCAGTATCTCGGACTCACAACACTCATTCTAAGCAACCCCAATCAACTATACAAGATGTAACAATATACGATAACAAATATTGAGATATGATATGAAATAATGAATGCGACTGAGTACATAACTACAATTAAGCAAATAACTCAACAACAAAGAATGACCATTGTGGGTCTCAATAGTACCAGCATATAGCCTAAACATGATTTTTAGCATAAATTACTGCTCAAATGCTCTAACACATAGAGTATAGTAAAAATGTTCAGATAAGATAGCTACACAGTTCCATGGAATCGACTAAATCACAACTTACACGGTGCACGCCCACACGCCCGTCATCTAGCATGCGCGTTACCTCAACATCAATCACATAGCACTTAATTCAGGGTTTCACACCCTCAATACCAAGTTTAGAAGTGTTACTTACCTCGACCAAGCCAAATTCAATATCGAGCAAGCCAAACGATGCTCCAAAAATACCATCTCGCACATACCAACCTCTGAACGGATCGAAACTAGCTAAAACCAACTCAAATACATCAAATAAAGCATAAGGAAACAAGTTCCAAATGATAAAGGTCGATCTTTACTAAAAATTCCAAAATAAGATCGGGACCTGCACCTCAGAATTCGACAAAACTCACAAAATCTAACAACTCACCCGATTTTCCTTTCAAAATCATCAACCAAATGCCAAAAACGAGGATAGCTTCACGAAATATAATCCAAATAGAGTTAAGAATTCTTACCCCAATTCGTATGATGAAATTCCTCTTCAAAGTCTCCCAAAACTGAGCTCCAAGACTCAAAAAAATGAGAAGAAAATGACCAACCCTCAAAAATATAGCTTCTGCCCAGCACTGTTCGCATCTGCGAAGAAAATAGTTGTACTCCGGCGTCGCTTATGCGACAACATCATGCTTCTATGACCATAACTAGCCGACCCCTCCACCTGTGAAACAAATCTCCGCTTCTGCGATATCGCAATTGCGAGCTCCTCTTCGCTTCTGCCAAGATCCCGCTTCTGCGCCCAATGATTTTGCTTATGCGCACACGCAGCTGAGCCTCTTCCTCTGCATCTGCGATGATCCCCCAACTAAGCATGTTTGTGCTTCTGTGACCAATTGTTCACATCTGCGGACTCACATCTGCGTCCATTATTCTACAGATGCGGAAACACCAGAACCAGCACTCCTTCAATAATGCAACATGTGACACAATGATCCGAAACTCATCTGAGCCACTCGGGACCCCGTCCAAATATACCAACAAGTCCCATAATATAACACAAACCTACTCGAAGCCTCAAATCACGCATAACAATATCGAAACGACGAATCGCACCCCAAATCAAACATAATGAACTTTTGAACTTTTAACTTCCAAAACTCGCGCCGAAACATATCAAATCAATCCATAATGGACTTAAATTTTGCACACAAGTTTCAAATGACATAACAAAGCAATTCCAATTCCGAAACTACAATCTGAATCAGATATCTTCAAAGTCAACTTCCGATCAAACTTATGAACTTTCCAAACCTGTAAATTTCCAACTTTCGCCAATTAGTGTTGAATCTCTCTAAGAACATCCAAATGCAAATCTAGGCGTACGATCAAGTCCAAAGACACCATCCGGACCTAAGGGAACTATCAAAACTCCATTCCGAGGTCAAATACCCAAAAGTCAAACTTAATCAACTCTTCCAACGTAAAGTTTAAATCGTGAAATTCATTCTTCCAAATCGATTTAGAATAACCTGAAAATCAAAACCGACGATTCACACAAGTCATAATACATCATACATAGCTAGTCATGCCTTCAAACTACCGAGCGAAGTGCAAAAGCTCAAAACGACCGATCGAATCGTTACACTAGTAAGTCTTTAAGTGACATGGTGTTTGTGCAATGAACATCCATGAAAAGTGTTATGAATTTATTTAATTTTAAGATGTCCATGCAATCCTTCCAAAAACCATTATCATTATACCTATACTTTTAATTCAACTTGTTAATTCTTGACACTCTTGGTTGGATTTGGAACCCTATAAATAGGTTACTTAGCTTATGGAATACACACTTAAAGAAGATAAGATAAGTTTTTCTCCTTTCCTTTATATTCTTGAAACTTTCTTTTATTATTATTCTTTTACTTTAATCTTAATACATAAGGATCATTTTGAATTTTAAACTTGTATTTTGTATATTCTATATTATAAATATATGTGATCAAGTGAGGGCTTTCATATTATTTTTATATATAGTATCAGAGCAGACAGATATTTTGAGTTCAAGCCTCACCACCACCTATTATAATCAATTTTCATCTTTTAGATGGTATACTACATAAATAAGTTTTCCCATATCGGTGATTCTATTAGTAACTAGCCAAACAGAAAAGTATAGTTACACAATTAAAAATAAAAGATAGCGAAAGCTTTGTTTACACATGCTCAATGCAAGTACTACAAAAAATATATTACCATTTATTAGAGAAATAGATTTTATAAAATCTTAAAAATTACCTATTTTATATTTAAATAAAATCTTAAAATCTATTAATATGTGGGAATAAAAGTAAAGATGAAACTTAAGATACTTAATGTACGAAATATGAAAATAACATTCATAAAAAAAAAAAAAAATTCTATAATAAATTGATAAAAGGAATATTCTATTTATAGTTTAATGAACTTACATTATTCATAATAATATATAATAAATTTAAATTATAAGTTACAACAACAACAACCCAGTGGAATCCCTCAAGTGGGATCTGAGAGGGTAGTGTGTACGAAGACGACCTTGCCCTTACCTATGAAGGCAGAGAGGTTGTTTCCAAAAGACCCTTGGCTCAAAAACGTAAAAAAAATGGAGCAATATAGAAACAATAGCAATAACAATGTAATAAGACAGTGTAAACAAATAATACAACAAATAATGACAGAGATCCAAGGAAATGAAACAACAAGAATAGTGCCAATCTCATTGTTGATACGGACATACCGTATGTAAATAAGGGACTAGGAATAGGAAGGTACCCGACTAGTAGTCCTACTACTAGTAAGATAAGGCAAACTCTAGACTGTCTATCAACCTACCACCTTAATTTTTGACCTTCACATCTTTCTATCGAGGGTCATGTCCTCGGTAAGCTGGAGCAGAGCCATGTCCTGCCTAATCACCTCAACCCAGTTCTTCTTAGGCTTCCCTCTACCCCTCCTCTGACTCGTCACTAGCAACCTACTGCACCTCCTAACCGGGGTATTAGGGTCTCTCCTCTTCACATGACCAAACCATCTCAGCCTCGATTCCCTCAGTTTCTCTTCCACAGGGGCCACACTCACTTTGTCCCTAAAATATTCATTCCTAATCTTATCTTTTCTGGTATGCCCACACATTCATCGCAACATCCTCATTTCTGCTACTTTCATCTTCTGGACATGGGATTTCTTGACTGACCAACACCCGGCTCCATACAGCATGGTCGGTGTAACTACTGCTTTGTAGAACTTGCCCTTAAGTCTAGGTGGCACATTCTTGTCGCACAAAACACCAGAAGCAAGCCTCCATTTCAACCATCTCGCTCATATACGGTATGTGACATCCTCGTCGATCGCCACGTTACTCTGTATAATGGACCCAAGATATTTAAAACTATCTCTCCTGGGGATGACTTAGATATCAAGCTTCACGTCCACTTCTGGTTCATGCGTCCCTATATTGAACTTACACTTCACATATTCAATTTTTGTCCTGCTCAACTTGAAACCTTTAGATTCCAGGGTTTGTCGTCACACCTCCAGCTTAGCATTAACCCCTCGCGCATCTCGTCAATAAGAATTTTATCATCTACAAATAACATACACCATGACACTTTTCCTTGTATATTACGCGTCAGCACGTCTATTGCTAGGGAAAATAATAAAGGGCTAAGAACTGATCCCTGATGCAATCCTATCATCACTGAAAAATAATTTGAATCCTATCCCACAGTCCTCATCCGAGTCTTAGCTCCATCGTACATGTCCCTAATCACCTTAATGAATGTTATCGGAACGCCGCTAACCTCCAAACATCTCCATAGAACCCCCCTAGGGACTTTGTCATAAGCTTTTTCTAAGTCAATGAACACCATTTGTAAGTCCTACTTCTTCTCCCTATACTGCTCCATTAACCTCCTCACAAGATGGATGACTTTTGTAGTCGACCGCCCCGGCATGAATCCGAACTGATTTTCTAAAATAGATATTTTTTCTCACCCCTCATTTCCACTACCCTTTCCCAAATTTTCATGGTGTGATTCAGCAGCTTGATATCCCTATAGTTGGTGCAATTCTGGAAATCACCCTTGTTCTTGTACAATGGGACCATCACACTCCACCTCCATTCTTCCGGCATCCGCTTCGTCCTTTAAAATGACATTAAATTATAAGTAAAATATTTAAATAGAAATAAGCTGAATATATATATATATACAGACACTTAAAGTTATTAAATCGTTGATTACACTTGAAATTGGTCATTTCGCACCTGTTTTGGACACCATTTTATATTCTTCGTCTCATACCGAAGTGATTTAATTAGGCAAGCAACTTAAGGTATTTCTAAGCCCGTATGAAATGTGTCTGATCGGTAACTTTGAGCCTACTACAGGTTATCGATTTGAATAAACCCTAGTTAAGGTGTCTCAATGCAAAAATTATAGTAACTTTAGATGTCTCAGTATGTATGGAGCCTAGAAATAATAAAATATCATATAGAATGCAAAAGTATTACATAACAATATTGAAAAATTTCAAAGGTAAACTAAACATAGCATAGGACATGAGAGAGAAATGTCTATTTATTTACGGAGTAGTACATAAAATCCCCCAAAATAGTCCCATTTTCCTATTACACTCTTTTATTATACAGAATGCAAATTAGCCATTTTCCCTTAAAAGTAAAAAGATACAGAAAGTGCATACTGAACTAATCCTTTTTTTTTTTTGGGGATGTATTTAGCAGTAATATAAAAGCGAGACAAATCTTTTAATTTGCCCAGAGCAAGAGAAGAGAAGATGTCCAACAATGGAGCTGATGAAAAAATTAGTGAGCAATCGCAGTCGCAGTCGGAAGGGTACCCAAGAGGACCTCTCTCTTACCCTAAGCCGGAAGCTGAGTACCAAGAAATTGTTCGAAATTCCCAACTTTTCTGGAACAAACTTCAGCAATTCTCTGCATCCCTCCCTACCAATTTCCAGTTAGTCCTTTCTTCTATTCCCTATTTTGCTTAAATTGCCCTTCACCTTCAAATTTCAATTACTTAACTTTTCGTTATTTGAAAATATTTAGATTATGCGTCTTGCTTCTTGAGTTTTTTCTCCCTCTTTTTTCATGTAATATAAAGGACCGGTTCATAGTATAGAAAATCTTTCGATACAAATGTTTGCTCGTCCTTTAGGCCGATAAGTGAGATTTTTTCTCATTGCAGTCGCCTCCAGGGTTCTTCGAACATGGACGCGCTTGGTGTCTGTATAATATCTCACAAGGCAGAGGGGATTCTGTAGGCGAGTGCATGTATAAGTAGACGTGTAATTATTTTCTGTAAGGTTCGCTTTACATGTATGTAATTCAAGGTTACCAAATTTATAGGAGTATAAATAGTTCCATACATATTCTTTATTAACAATCCTAGTAAATTGCGGATCCTAAAAGCAAAAGGTGTGGATTTGCCCCTCTGCGCGCAATGCTTGACCCTACGTCACCTTTTAAGGTTTGGGATACAATGGACCATGCCTCGTACTTTGAAGGATGCACTTTCTAGTTAGGCTTTTAAAAGACGCCGCGAGGCTTGGGATGTTGCTCCATTAGCACTTATGTGGACAATATGGAAGTCGAGTTTTTAAAGAGAAAGAGATTGATTTTGCGCATACGAGGAATAGCCTCCCGTGTTTAGTGCCTTTTTGGTGCAACCATGGCGTTCCTACTTGTATAGAAGATTCGGTGTCTTTGGCAGATAATCATATCTATCTGTAGATCCTCTATTCTTTTGGTATATTTCTTGTATACAGAAGTTCTTCTCATCATTATTAAATTACATTTTATTTGATAAAAATAGCGTAATAAATCAAGAAAAGTTTAATTCCATCTTATTGACCATAGAACTAGTTGCATGATACTGTCATAACCTAATGCTTGTTCTCTGTTCCTTAGCTCGGCAGTTGTGCGTTCTTAAGGAAGTAATAGGATGCGAATAAGGTAAACATCATGGGAGAAACCATGTTTCAATCAGTTCTCAAGCCAAGTAAATGCCATATCCAAATTAGATTCATTGGGTCCTGTATTTATATCACAAAATTGACATTCTTATATTGATGAGTTTCTCATTCATAATTACAGTAGAACAGTTAACATATTGAATGCACGTTGCATCTCGTTAGGATTTGAAAGTTCACTTGCTGATTCCATACAGTTGAAGCTGTGTTTTTTGGCAAAGTTTGACTGCCATAAATTGAAACTGTACTTTGTGACTCGTGGTGATGCAGTACATTGCTGCTTTATGTTTTTTACCTTGAATATCTTTAAGGACTTGTGGAAAAGACACAAACTTAAGAAATACTTCATTTTACTATCAATACATGAATACCTAATGGGCTTATACTTTACTATATGGAATGTAATTCTTTTTGTTCGCTCACTTTTGTCTGTATTCAGGAGATGTACATGCATCAAGTATTGGCTCTAAGATTTAGTATACTAAAGCACAGATGATACTGTAAGCTTCTTGGATAGTGGATACAAGAAAAAAGAGTGGATAAACAGTAATGTCTAAAGAAAATTAGACTGATGAAGTAAGAAAATGAAATCTTCCGAGGCGAAGTTACTTCACACACACACAAAAAAAAGGAAAGATTCTGAGGCGAAATTGAAGAAGAGATCATCTAACGAGAGATGGTTTTGCCCTTCAGAAACAATGTCACAAGTATATAATGTTGGTTTTATCTGTTGTGATTTAATTATAGGTAAAGAAGATATTTTATGTCACTTGTGAGCTAAGTTGCACGGACTCTTCGATTTTGGTGCCGTCCCCGTCCCGATACGAGACAGGGATGGGAGCGGGATACGTCCCGGATTCGGTCAACTGACTTTGGACACTTTGACCGGAGTCCATCGACAAATTTGGGAGAAAAATTGAGATTTTGATTTCTCAAAATCAAAAATAAAACAGATTTAGGAGAATGAAAGAATAATGTCCATCTTGGAGAATGAAAGATTGAATTCTACAACACAAGATATCTTTCAAAATTTACAATATCTTTATAGCTCTATTTTTTATTAGCTGAATCCTCGCACCCGTATCCATCTCCAGATCCGCACCCCGAATCTTAAAATTTAGATTTTGCCGAATCCGATACTCGGATCCGTCCCCGTATCAGATACCCACACCCGAGTCCGAGCAACTTAGCTTGTGAGAACCTTGCTATGAGTCTACTGCTGATGTTGGTATGAGTTAATGGTACTTTAGCGAATTGCACTCATGTTAAAGAGGTTGCTTTGAATTGTCAAACTTGCTAACTTCTTAAAAAGTAATCAGAAAGTCAGTGATCAAGTTGGTGTAATCTTTTTCCTCAAAAATGTTGGCGTGATCTTTTCTCCCTTTATTCTAACTCTTTCCACTGTACAGGATCCCTCTTGTAGCAGGAACACCGCTAGATCTACACCGTCTTTTTATTGAGGTTACATCTCGAGGTGGAATAGAAAAGGTATGTACAAACAAACGTTTTGCTTCAGTTATGTACATATTTGCTTTCACGTTGAAGAGAGAACCTTCAATGTGGAAACTATAGTAAAATGTAAGCATGTTGACGCATGACACTAAATTTTTTCTTTTGGTTACATTCGGTATCCAAGACCTAAATTATATGTAAAATGTAATTGAAAACTAAACCTTTAACCTTATCTCTGTCAAATGCTAGTCCAAAGGTTCCAAGCTTTTCCTCTTCTTTCTGTGGTTTCATTTGTTAAACACATGTTCCACTTTGCAAAAATGTACAGACATGCACAATGTTCTTATTTAGCATCCGAGATATATACTTCGAAAGGTTCCATTGTCTGTTATTGGCATAACTGCATAAGACGTTTTCGGTAAAGAAGACATCGAACTTTTGATTAAATATGCTTAGTCTTGCATGCACAGGTGTGACCTGGTAACTGCTATAACTCCTGAGGTAGGAAATTTCTAAGGATAATAGTGGGAATTTGGATGATACCTTATATATTGCAGCTGTTTGTTGTAGCATTAGAGTGAGGATAAAGGGGAGAAAAGACGAGAAAACAAAAAAAGAGATGCGGCCTTCCATCATGAGGATTCTCAGGGATTGCTATTTCTTCAAAATCTGGCCACTTTGGACTAGGCTCAAACATGAGGGTGGCTATTCACATAAAATGGGTAACTCATCCTTGGTTGTAGAGCTGGTTCCAAGGAGTTTCACTCAGTGGATATTGCATCTTGAAATTCATAAATTAGGCACCTATCCATCAAGGTCATACTCATCACCACTTCAGCAACCTCTTGGCGTTTGAGGCAACTTAACATTCAATTACAAGGACATTGATGCATATCTACTTCATCAAAAAAAGAAAGAAAGAAAAGGACATTGATGCATATCCGAGAGGATAGGATTCAAAGGGTCACTTGCAGAATCAAATTACTTTGTCTTTCTCAGCGGTGCCAAAATCTAGAATATACGCTTTTGGGGTCGTCTGGTTTGTGGCTTAGTTATGTAGGAATTGCTTATGTGGTGAATAATCATGTAAGAATTGTTATGCGGCAGTGAAAACAATATGTGAAATAGAACCGTGAATAATAAAATGAGGATTGTTATGTTTTGTTGATGTATTGCTAATACATGTATTCTTACTCTACATTCTATCTTGTATAGAATAATACATGGATTCTGCATAAGTTATACCAGTATTAGTGATACGTTCTCTGATATTCTTTTTGTTGATCGGCACAGTGTTTTTGATATTAAGCGCCGCATAACTTATGGAGAGTTTAGTACTTATGCGGAGCTTAATATTGGAGACCAAATGCTCCATCAGTTATATGGAGACTATATTAGTAATGAAAAGTTTAATATTGAAAACCAAATGCTATATAAGTAATACTGAATTTTATTCTGGGAATAAATATCCTTATTCCTTAAACCAAACAAACCCTTCTCTCTTAGAAATAAAACTGTGTATTTGCGAACTGCCTGAACAAAAATTAATAAAATTGACACTTTTCTAAAGTCCTTTCTTCTTTGATATTCTCAAACCTAATTCAGTGAAATTATTGCTGCTTTGACATTCTCCAACTACTTTTTTTCTTTATCAGGACTAAAATAATTTGTCCGCCTTCAACATGGTTGGTCTAATGTGATTTGGAGTTCACTCGGGTTTTATATTGGGAACTTGCTGCAGGTTATTAGGGAGCGAAAATGGGGGGAGGTGAAAGGAATATTCAGATTTCCGTCTTCTGTGACCAGTGCATCATTTGTCTTGCGGAAGTACTATCTATCCATGCTTTATCATTTCGAGCAGGTTTATTACTTTCGGAAAGAAGAACCTTCTGTCTCTGTGGCTGGTATCATGACACTTTTGCAATCAATTACCTGTATTTGTTGTTTTAAAGTTTTTGTTATAAAAATAAAAACTGGGGAGACTTCTTCTATATGTTCTGCAGATCTTACAAATAGAAATGTAACAGACTCTGCCGCTGAACATGCTAACAATGATAGTGCTGCTACGAATCAATGTTCAGGTGTGCTTCCAATCTTTTAAGACTTTAATTTTCTATCATGAGATCCTTCCTCCGGTGTATGTTTCTTTATGCCCCATTAGTTTGGTTTAACATGTTAGAGAATGTCTTACCTTTTATTTGTTTGAAATTTTAAGAGAGCTACAACAAAGAAGTATTGAAACTTGATATTCCTTGTACGAATATTTCTTTTCTCTCCTGCAACTTGGCTTTCATATGTTTTCCCTTTTAGCTCCTTTGTATTTTGTAATGTCCTGTTTTATAGTGGATAGACATACTTTGCTTGTGTCATCGTCATACAATTTTATGGTTCTTGTAACTGTAGTGAGTTGTAATCTGGAGGCTGGAAGTTCACTGATTGGAACCATTGATGCAAAGTTTGATTATGGTTACGTAATCACTGTGAACCTGGGCTCGGAGAATTTAAGTGGTGTGCTTTATCATACACCTGCATTGCCACATCAGTACCAAAGGGTTAATACTTCAGCTAAGCCTTCCCAACGGATCAGGAAAAGACGCAAGTTGGCTTTGAAGGACCCTTCTCGACCCAAGTCAAATCGAAGTGGTTATAATTTTTTCTTTGCTGAGCATTATGCCAGGCTGAAACCTTCATATCAGGGGCAAGAGAGAGCTATCAGCAAAAGGATTGGACTTCTTTGGAGTCGACTTACAGAGGCCGAGAAACAGGTTTTATAAATGGCTTGACATATTAAACTTTCACTTTTTTAGTTTATTGCTTACTTTTATGTGTACAAACTGCATCTGAAGGCTGGAGTCGTTTCAGTAAACCCTTTTTCCTTTTTTGCGGATCAAAATAATAGGGAAATGAGGATTTAATATTGTACCCGGAGATAATTTACACTGTCTATTATACAGTAACTTAGTAAATATCCTATTCTTTATTTGCTTGTTCTCTCGTGTGACTTTTAAGCAGAATCATAGTTGAAAGGCATAGTTGCCTTTTATGTTGTATTTAACCACCTTTGTCACTGAGTAATTGTGTGCATTTTATGATTCCAAATGTCAAAAGTTGCCTCATAAGTCATCAGCTGATTGTTCCTTGGGGCGAGAGGGTGGCTAGTTTAATTTAAGGTTGTCTTTGGTTGCAAATTCTGCTGTAGACTCAAAATGAGCAAAATGACATTCTTGGATACGTCCGCAGTATGACGGAGACAACTTTTGGAGTTATTAAAATATCGCAGTAAATATATTTGACGCTGAAGAGGAAAGTGGGGTTCAATTCTCAGCTGATACTCATCTTCAATGTGTTGCTCGTAATGCAGGTTTATCAGGAAAAAGGTGTGAGAGATAAGGCGAGATACAAGGCTGAGATGCTGGAATACAAGTCATCTCATGCACAACCACAATAGGCTGATATTAAGAAACATCGTTGTTTCGCCATCTTTCTTTCTTGTTTGGAAAATCATCATGTTTACATAGGCAGCTTGGACTTTGATGGATTTGTGAAAGTATTGTGTTCTGCCTTTCTTTCCCTTTTTGGGTTAAAAACTGAGCCTTTTGAGCAGGAGCAGCTGTTGGTATCAAAGAAGTTTCATCCCAGTTTTCTTGATGGCAGTGTAATGCTTAAAATATATGCATTTCTACTTTCTTCTTAGGCTCTGTTTCTTTTGGAACAATCAACTTACCATTTAAGTTATTATCCTTACAATCTGTTAGTTTTGAATTGAGTAGGTAGTTGGTGTGAACTTCATGTAGACAGTAGATATTGCCAAAGTTGCTTTCAAATTTATGAGTGCGTTTGTTGAATGCTGTAACATTTTAGAGAAATGTTTCTTCCTAACCTTCTCTTTCGATAATTGTATTTCATTAAGTGTTTAATACTAAAATAGTTTCATATTAATTGTTCGATTAACAAAAATAAGTTCAAATGGAATTATCACACATTGACTTGTTTGTAGGATGTATATGTTGTCCTTCGAAATGGTACGCAGAAATATATGTAATTCTTATTACGTAAGTTCTAAATTTAAATTTTGTTATTAACCTAAATAGTAAAGACACGGAATAGCAAGAGGTCAACGAGGAGAGAGTCGAAGAAGTTTGGATTTTTTATACATCAACGTTATCTTGAAGAGATGAATTCAAACTTCTTGATAGTTACCACTTACCACTATGATGTTGATAAATACGGTAACTCGGTCTCAGGGAGCATTGAATGAAAAAATTAAACTATGTACAGGGTTAAATAAGCTAAAACTTATCTATCAAATTTACGTCTAATTAATAAATGCAAGACATATATCTTTCATACACATATTTTTCACTTAAGCATCATTGGGTTATATATATTTTTACTTTAGTTTTTGATTAATAAAATTAAAATATTTGATTAGCATAAACATCAATAAGTAATTATTCGGTTATATGTGTGTATATATCTCCGCGACTCCACGTGATGTTAGCATTTGGCAAAAGTTCTAAGTTGACGTTACAATAGGCTTCAATCTTGATCTGTTTTGAAAAAATACTGTTACAAAAAATTATGATCCCATCACCAAATAAATTGCATCTTCAGAGCTGTAACCATAAAATTATTACAGCAAATGCATGAAAAACTAACATAGCTAAAGAACATGGAAGCACAAACAATCAACAAATTGGTTATATATGTTGCTATGTATGACTTCACAAAACTTTTCTTTTTGGTACTTGTATACGGTTGAAATTGGGGCCACCCGATTTTACCATTTGGTCGATACTGCAACGTTGCGGTCAGCTTCGGCTAAATCACGGAGCTGAGGCATCGAGTTCGAGATCGAAGTCTCTTTCGAGATTGAGGTTGGTAGCAATCGAAGCCGAAGGAGACAAACACCAAGTAATACCGGAGATAGCTTAGTAACGAAAGAACGAGATATCCGTGACTGGTCGAGGATCATGGCGTAAATCTTGGAGCGGATCAAATCAGAAGCGGTTAATTAGCTAATTATGTGATTTTCTTCTGTAATTAGAGTTATACCATAAGTATAATTCCTCCATTATATAAAGAGGAGTTCTAACCATTTGTAAGGGGGATCATTATTCACAGATATTATAGCAGTACAATCATCTCTTTCTCGCTTACATTATTGTTGATCAGTTTATTCTACTTTCCTATTGTTTTTATACTTACCAGTTCGAGAGTACTTCGACTCGAGGGCTGAAGCTCTGCCTGAACACCGATTTGCTTTATTGACAATTTAATTCTGTCATTTATATCCATATTTATCAACTGGTATTGAGTGAAATCACATATCCTTAAAATCACAATATAAGTTTAGTTGTTATACAAATTTCAGGTAAACAGTTTGGCGCCCACCGTGGGGCTAAGGATAATAGTGATTGTTCAATACTGATTCCGATAACACACACTATTTTACACTTGTTCTTGTAAGTGTTTTAGTTTTCAGGATAAAACATGTCAAACTCACAAACAGCTCCCACACATGGAGACAATAGCCTCAGATTTTACGGGGAAAATGACAATGCAGCTGCTCCAAGGATCGAGGTGCCTCAAGCTGATCTCGAGGGAGCACCAATTGCCAACCCAGTTGACGTCAGTTCGCATATCGCCTTAAATGCAAATTTAGGCGCAGATCCCGAAGGGAGCATATGCAGAGAAGGTTGATCTGGTGGTCGAGGTACACAAGGCGGAGGAGATGGAGGAGTCAGCCTCCGAGTAATATTCGATATGTTACAGGCTTAGCAAGCCGCTATTGCACAGCTACAAAATCAGCATCGAACACCGAGTGGGGTCGAACCGAAAGTTGCCCGCCGAATTGAACCAGTGCCAGAAAGGTCAAACGCCAATGAATCGGGGATTGACCCCGCCGTTATGAAAATGCTCGAGGAGCTCACCAACCGAATTGAATCAGGAAAAAAGAAAATTGAGGTGAATGATAAGAAAGTAGAAACGTACAACTCCTGGGTTGACCACATACCGGGGCACCGCCTATTTTATAAGGAATGGACTCAAAGAAGTTTGTGCAGAAGCCGTTTCCCCCAAGTGCGGTTCCAAAACCCATACCGAAGAAATTTCGTATGCCAAAAATCCCTATGTAAAATGGGACCACCGATCCCAACGAGCATATCACTTCCTATACATGCGCCATCAAAGGAAATGATTTGGAAGATGATGAGATCGAATCTGTTCTACTGAAGAAATTTGGAGAAACTCTATCGAAGGGAGCAATGATCTGGTACCACAATCTACCGCCAAATTCTATCGACTCATTTGACATGCTTGCAGATTATTTCGCAAAGGCACATTCCAGGGCAATAAAGGTTGCAACGAGGAAATCAGACTTTTTCAAAATGGAACAAAAGGATAATGAAATGCTGAGGGAGTTTGTGTGTCGGTTCCAAATGGAACGCATGGAATTACTACCGGTCACAGACGATTGGGCTGTTCAAGCCTTTACTCAGGGGTTGAACGAACGGAGTTCGATAGCATCATGTCAAATGAAGCAGGATCTAATTGAATATCCGGCAGTAACCTGGGCCGATGTACATAATTGGTACCAGTCGAAGATCAGAGTCGAGGATGATCAATTGGGAACCCCTTCCGGTTCTGTATATACGAACATGCCCGTAGGCAGAAACCAGAGGGATATCGATAGGGAACCTCAATCGAAAAGAGACCGATATCATCCATACAATGCAGATCGCAGAAATGGTAGCCTCGGATGCAATCTATCTGAAATGATCGAAAGGGCGATCGAGGACAGGGTTCTCGGGGACTCATGAGCAAAAGTGATTTCAATAAGCATGCCGATCCCACAGAGGCACCACGATTATCAGAGTACAACTTCAATATCGATGCATCAGGTATTGTGTCGGCAATTAGGAGAATCAAAGATACTAGATGGCCCAGAATCATACAAACTGATCCTTCCTAGAGAACCCCAATCTAATGTGCAAGTATCGCGGCACGTATGGCCACAGAACTGAAGACTGCAGATAGCTGAGAGATGAGGTAGCTCGTCTATTCAACAAGGGCCACCTTCGAGAGTTCTTAGGCCATCGAGCCAAAAACCATTTCAGAGAAAGGGACGACAACAGGAAAAATGAACAAGAAGAGCCACAACATGTGGTCCATATGATCGTCCGTGGGGTCGATATTCCTCAAGGGCATGTGCTCAAACGTACCAAAGTATCCATTACAAGGGAAAAACGGACCCGAGATTATGTGCCAGAAGGCACTGTTATCCAACGACGAGGAAGCATAAGGAATCTCTCAATCCCATAATGATGCTCTGGTAATTTATATCCTTATGAATAAAATGCAGGTTAAGCATGTGTTAATTGATCTAGGGATCTCAGAAAATATAATTCGATCGAGTGTTGTAGAGAAACTCGGCCTACAAGATCAAATCGTACCTGCAACTCGGGTCCTGAATGGTTTCAATATGGCAAGTGAAGCAACTAAAGGTGAAATCATTTTACCGATGAACGTAGCTGGGACTATACAAGAAACCAAGTTCCATGCAGTCGAGGGCGACATGAGGTACAACCCGCTGCTAGGAAGGACCTGGATTCACAACATGAGGGCAGTCCCTTCGACTCTCCACTAAATGCTAAAATTCCCAACGCCGGATTGAGTGAAAACGGTATATGGGGAACAACATGATGCAAAGATATGTTTGTGGTCGATGAGGTAATACCAATATCGGCACTTTCTACAACAAAAGGATCGGAGGTCAAAGGGAAACAGCAGGCCAAGTAGCAACCACAAGCACCATCCTTGACTCAATCAGAAAAGCAGGGAATGGAAGAAGTGGACGATGATTACTGGATCCCTTGATCCTTTATTATTCCCGAAGATTCCGACTCCACCAAATCGATAGTCGAAGAGTTGGAAAATGTTACATTGATTGAGTACCTGGCCGAATGAAAGGTATATCTGGGTAGGGGTTTAACCCCCAAACTCAGGAAAAAAGTGATTAAATTTCTTATTGATAATGGATTATTTTTCTTGGTCCCACTTAGATATGACAGGTATCCCACTAGAGATAACAACACATCGATTAAGTCTGGACTGAAGTTCAGACCGGTTAAACAAAAGAGAAGGCCCCAGTCCGAGGCAAAACATGCATTCATCAAGGACGAGGTAACGAAACATCTCAAAATAGGATCCATTAGGGAAGTAAAATATCCCGAATGGTTAGAAAACATAGTTGTAGTCCCTAAAAAGAGGAACAAACTTAGGATGTACGTATATTATAAAGATTTAAACAAAGCATGTCCCAAAGACTCTTTTTCTTTTCCGAATATTGATCGCATGATCGATGCCACCGCCGGCCACGAGATCCTTAGTTTTCTCGACGCCTACTCCGGGTACAATCAAATTCAAATGAACCAGGGGGATCAAGAAAAGACTTCAATCATCACTAAATATGGCACATATTGTTATAACGTAATGCCATTTGGACTAAAAAATGCTGGTGCTACTTACCAACGCCTAGTGAACAAAATGTTCGAAGAACAAATAGGTAAATCAATGGAGGTATATATTGATGATATGCTAGTTAAATCCCTGTGCGCAAAGGACCATTTAACACATTTTCAGGAAACCTTCAATATATTGAGAAAATACAATATAAATCTCAATCCCAAGAAATATTCTTTCAGAGTCGGTTCGGACAAGTTCCTCGGCTTTATGGTGTCGAATCGAGGGATCAAAATCAACCGCGATAAAATCAAGGCAATCAAAGACATCACAGTCATGGAAAACGTTAAGTCCGTGCAAAGGGCGAATAGCCGCCTTGGCCGGTTTATCTCGAGGTCTTCAGATCGAAGTCATAGGTTCTTCTCACTGCTCAAAAAGAAGAACAATTTCGCTTGGACCCCGGAATGCCAACAGGCGTTGGAAGAGTTAAAACGGTATCTCTCGAGCCCACCATTGCTTCATACCCCGAAAGCGGATGAGCAACTCTACTTATATCTGGCAGTGTCAGAAGTCGCAGTAAGTGGGGTCTTAGTTCGAGAGGAACAAGGTATGCAATTTCCAGTTTACTATGTCAGTCGAACTTTAGGTGAGGCCGGGACCCGGTACCCACACTTAAAAAAAATAGCGCTGCTTTAATAAGAACCTCTAGGAAATTAAAACCGTATTTCCAATGTCACCCAATTTGTGTGGTAACCACTTATCCTCTTCGTAATGTTCTACACAAACCCGAACTCTCGGGCCGATTGGCCAATTGGGTCATCAAAATCACTGGGTATGATATCGAGTATCAAACCTGAACGACCATCATGTCTCAAATATTAGCAGACTTCGTGGCCATACCCGAGGTCGAAAAGGAACTTTTATTAAAATAGGATACATCTTCGAGGGTGTGGAACCTTTTCATAGACGGTACTTCGAATGTGAAAGGGTCCGGTCTAGGCATCATTTTGAAGCCGCCCACATGCAGCACAATTAGACAATCTATCAAAACTTCTAAGTTAACTAACAATGAGGCCGAGTATGAGGCCATAATTGCAGGTCTCGAACTAGCTAAAAGCTTGGGAGCAAAGGTCATCGAGGCAAAATGCGACTCCCTACTAGTGGTAAAACAAGTCAACAAAACCTTCGAGGTTTGAGAGGATCAAATATAGAGGTACTTGGATAAATTACAGGTAAAATTACATCGATTTAAAGAATGGACCCAACAACATGTACCTCGAGAACAAAATAGTGAGGTTGATGCCCTTGCAAATTTGGGATCAGCGATCGAAGACGATGAAATCAGCTCGGGGGCTGTCGTACAACTTTCGAAGTCAGTGATCGAAGAAGGCCATGCCGAAATAAACTCCATAAGCCTAACCTGGGATTGGAGGAATAAATACATCGAGTATTTGAAAAGCGGGAAACTCCCATCGGATCCTAAGGAATCGAGGACTCTACGAACGAAGGTTGCACGATTCACTCTGGCCGAAGATGGAACTTTATACAGAAGGATGTTTGATGGACCGTTGGCACTATGTTTGGGACCGGGAGACACGGACTACGTCTTACGAGAAATTCATGAGGGTACTTGTGGAAACCATTCCGGTACCGAATCACTGGTTCATAAAGTCATCAGAGAAGGATATTATTTGGCCAATATGGAAAAAGATACTAAGGGATTCGATCGAAAATGTGACAAGTGCCAAAGGCATGCACTGATGCTCCACCAACCCGGAGAGCAACTTCATTCAGTCTTATCCCCATTGTCATTCATGAAATGGGGAATGGACATCGTCGGCCCTCTACCATCGGCCCTAGGTAAAGCTAAATTTATTTTATTTATGACTGACTATTTCTCTAAATGGGTAGAAGCACTGGCCTTCGAGAAAGTCAGAGAAAAAGAAGTTATAGACTTCATCTAAGATCACATCATATGCCGATTTGGGATACCTACCAAAATTGTATGCGACAATGGAAAACAATTCATCGGCAGCAAGATAACAAAATTTCTCAAAGATCACAAAATAAAAAGGATCTTATCGACGCCATACCATCCTAGTGGGAACGGACAGGTCGAGTCAACACACAAAACCATCATTCAGAACCTAAAGAAAAGATTGAACGATGCTAAAGGAAAATGGAGAGAAATTTTGCCCGAATTCCTTTGGGCGTATCGAACAACGTCGAAATCCAGTACGGGGGAAAACCATTCTCCTTAGTATATGGCGCCGAAGCCCTGATCCCTGTTGAGGTCGGGGAGCCTAGTGCGAGGTTTCGATACACAATGGAAGAATCAAATCACGAGGCTATGACCAAGCCTCGAATTACTAGATGAAAAATGGGAAGCTGCCCTCGTCCAAATGGCCGCACAAAAGCAGCACTTAAAAAGGTACTACAATCGAAGAGCCAATCTTCGCCACTTCAGAATCGGGGACTTAGTTCTGAGAAAAGTCACCCCCAATACTCAAGACCCAAATGAATGAAAACTTGGCCCAAACTGGGAAGGGCCGTATCAGGTCCTCGATATCATCAGAAAGGGATCCTACAAGCTTGGCATGATGAACGGCGAACAACTGCCAAATAATTGGAGCATATCACTCCTCAAACGATATTATTAAGGTATGACTTTCTCCTTTTTCATTTATTTTTTATACTAACTTGTTGCAGGTGTTCGACCAAAGGCATCGAAGTTTCCTCCAAGCGTGAAGTCCTTAGGTTTGAAAGCACGTATTGCACTCTTTTCCCTTTGATCGGTTTTATACCAAACGGGTTTTTCCAGCAAGATTTTTAACAAGGCAACCATTGTTCGTCCTAACTTAGAGTAATTCAACAGTATCCGAGGCTTCTTTATAATCAACCTCGAACACTAGGGGGAATCACCCTCAGATGTTATATTTTCAAGGAAAATACTTCATATCAACAAGGTCTCGATAGGTGAATTCCGTAAAGGGCCAAATGGTCGAATGAACCGTGTCCATGTAGATTACTCGAGCCCTAGTGGAAAAACATGTACGCATACATAATCTATTGAAAGAAGTATTTTTTTTTCCTTACCAGATATTATGTGCCTTTAGTGAAATTTCTACTCTACGATTTCATACTTATGATTTATTATGGAAACTGACTCAAGGGCCGATCGCAACTAAAGCTCGAAAAATTAACCCCGTACTCGGGGAATGCCTTCCAAAAATTGACATATTTGAATTACTAAACTTCAAGCTTGTAAGACCTTAAAAGGGCAATCCTACATTTTATAGGCCAAGCCCACCCTACTCGTGGACTAACACTTCGAACAGGTTTGAAGTATAATTAGGAAAATAAGCCCAAGAGGAAGATCCCAAGCTAGGCCAAACTAACACGGCTCATAGACGTCTGAATTCTGCAATAAAAATAGGCCTTCAAATTCTTTTATAAACCGGTTGAAAAGGCTACCCTTAGCAAAATAACCGAAGGGCCTCGACAATGTCAGCCCCCTTAAAATCTTCGAACAATTTAGTACTGAACGAAATCGTGCTAAGGCATAACAAATTTTTTACACGATTAAATTTTTAAGCCAAAAAGGGAAAACGCCTGTCTTATGAGGCCACGACCCGATTCGAGAGCCTAAAGGCCATCATATTTTTTGAGTTCGAGAATTCATCCTCACTCAACTAAAACCTAAGGGTCTTCCTACTTCGAGTTCGAGCAAGTGCCTACTCGACTACAAAGGCTATATTAGTTTGACTTCGGCCAAGTTGCTTAAGATTCGAAGTCACAAACATATTTTTCACAAGGCACGAAGTATATCAAAATTTTTACAAGGCACAAAGCAAATCAAAATTTTCATAAGTCAGAAAATTGAGACAAAATTCAAATAGGAAATATTTTATATAAGAACGAAGGTATTTACAAAGGACCAACCAGGGTCCTACACAAAAAAAAAGAAAAAAAAAATACAAAGACTCCTAACTATTCTCGGGGGCAGCTTCTTCCTCGGGCTCTTCGCCATCTTCGAACCCACTCTTGCTGCCATCATCATCATCATCGTCATCTGAAGAGGCCAATAGTCTAACATCGGCTTCATGCTCTTTTTCCTTTGCTATCTTGATGTGTGGCTAGAATTTATGGTTTAACACGTTATATGCCTTACATTTATGTGCGTTAATGATAAAAATACACTTTGTATGTGTATAATGGAGTCTATTTCATGTGTAGGTGAATTGGAGATGGAAGCCGAGCTAAATGGATGCAAAAACGTCGAAAATACGCTCAAGAGGCAAAGAGGAGTGCACCGGGCTATAGCCGGGCGTTTGAGCCTTAAGGCCAGGCCTGGCTTTATCCAGGCGTTAGAGCCATAACGCTAGGCCTGGCCAGGCGTTATCCAGGCGCCAGAGCCCAAACGCCAGGCCTGACCAGGCGTTATCCAAGCGTTTGGCATGTAACGCGTGGCCCCTAATCCGGTCAAATCCGAGTTTTGAAGAGTTTTAAGTGTTTCCTGGTTGGAATAGAAGTCTCCTA